>CM059576.1:69754497-69891997 GCA_030386875.1 Morinoia aosen | reverse complement strand
CTACGGCAGGTGTCGTGTTCACGCAAATGTGCCATAGTCGTTAACTAACAACTATTGCCACCCTCACCAGCTAATGCGTCACACTACGGCAGGTGTGTTCACGCAAATGTGCTATAGTCGTTAACTAACAACTATTGCCACCCTCACCAGCTAATGCGTCACACTACGGCAGGTGTCGTGTTCACGCAAGTGTACTATAGTCGTTAACTAACAACCATTGCCACCCTCACCAGCCAATACGCCACACTACGGCAGGTGTCGTGTTCACGCAAGTGTACTATAGTCGTTAACTAACAACTATTGCCACCCTCACCAACCAATATGTCACACTACGGCAGGTGTCGTGTTCACGCAAATGTGCCATAGTCGTTAACTAACAACTATTGCCACCCTCACCAGCTAATGCGTCACACTACGGCAGGTGTGTTCACGCAAATGTGCTATAGTCGTTAACTAACAACTATTGCCACCCTCACCAGCTAATGCGTCACACTACGGCAGGTGTCGTGTCCACGCAAGTGTACTATAGTCGTTAACTAACAACCATTGCCACCCTCACCAGCCAATACGCCACACTACGGCAGGTGTCGTGTTCACGCAAGTGTACTATAGTCGTTAACTAACAACTATTGCCACCCTCACCAACCAATATGTCACACTACGGCAGGTGTCGTGTTCACGCAAATGTGCCATAGTCGTTAACTAACAACTATTGCCACCCTCACCAGCTAATGCGTCACACTACGGCAGGTGTGTTCACGCAAATGTGCTATAGTCGTTAACTAACAACTATTGCCACCCTCACCAGCTAATACGCCACACTACGGCAGGTGTCGTGTTCGCGCAAGTGTACTATAGTCGTTAACTAACAACTATTGCCACCCTCACCAGCCAATACGCCACACTACCTACGGCCAAACGATGCAACTCTGCACACTCAGGCAGGAGCTGCACAGGAACAGGGCCGCGTGCTGGCAGCAACCGATCGCCGCTGTGTTCACGCAGTCAGGTTTGTCGCATCCATTTTAGTGCCCTCTCTACCTATTTTCACATCACTGCTCCCGACTGCAAGTAGCTCTGGCTCAAGGTTGCCAGTGTAATCTATTCGAGTCAATGTAGACTCAAAAATACAACACGTTTAAAACACAGGACCTCGAGTCTTATGGACTTCAAACTGGTTGAAGTCCATATTAATTTAACATATGTATTGGTGTAAATTATGGTACTATACTGAAAAGTTTCTGTTTTTCATGCAATGTCAATTTATCACTAATCAAAGACAGGTCAACATTTTAACTCACGAATATTTTAAGAATTTAAATCAAACGACTATTCAATCACACATGGACGACCAATGATTGAATGGGTGACTAAATTATTTTTTCAAGTGTCCCGAATTCTAATAAATTAATTGTTTGTTCCAACTATTGATTGCAAATGAATTGATTCAATCATTATGTAATTTTTATTTTATGGGTAATGAAAAATTATTTCAATAATTGGTTGCCCTACATTACTAAAATATCACGACTGACTTATGAAATTCAATACAAGCATTTAGAGAGTTATTCTGCCTCCCATCATTGTCATCAGTGTTAATGACGTTATTTTTGCTATAGGATTCATTCAGACCAGTTTACATTTTTGTTCTAATGATAAAAACACAGTTGATTTTTGCTTGGTGCGGGCACAACAAGCGAATATTGTGCCTATAGCATCACTATGGAAAGTTGGTGTTTGTTTTATTAATTATATCTAAATTGACATAGCCGTAACCTGCACAATCCACATCAAACAACAATAACTAAAATCTCCTCTTACTTAGAGCGACATGCCCTATAGCATTCTTAGCGTTCAATAGCGTACTAGACGCGCAGAAAAAGCTTTTGAAAGATAAATCCACATGAATTATCTCTAACGAAATCGTCATTCCCAACCCCAAATAACGTACTAATAATGAAATAAAAGCAACGTGCGAAAGTACATTGATGCCGAGATTATTGATCTCAAAAATATACTTCATTTCCATAATATAATTTACTTTAATTCAAGGTTCCAAATTTTGTTTTAAGATATTCAAGCCCAATTTTTTAATATTACATAACGTGTTCGATGAGTGACGAGTGTATTTGTGAGTCAATGCTGCACGCCATCCGGGGTATATATGTAGATCACAATTTCCGTTGCTCACAACAACAACAACACGCTGCCTCTCATTGTTGGTGCTATGGGCATTGTTGTTGCTTCTTATGTTTTGGTTCTTGTAATATCAACGCATCACTCTTTTATTTCTTATATATGGATTACCTTGTTGGTTGCCACGGTGGTGGTGTAGGTACGGTGGTGGTGTAGGTACGGTGCTGGTGTAGGTACGGTGGTGGTGTAGGTACGGTGGTGGTGTAGGTACGGTGGTGGTGTAGGTACGGTGGTGGTGTAGGTACGGTGGTGGTGTAGGTACGGTGGTGGTGTAGGTACGGTGGTGGTGTAGGTACGGTGGTAGTGTAGGTACGGTGGTGGTGTAGGTACGGTGGTGGTGTAGGTACGGTGGTGGTGTAGGTACGGTGGTGGTGTAGGTACGGTGCTGGTGTAGGTACGGTGGTGGTGTAGGTACGGTGGTGGTGTAGGTACGGTGGTGGTGTAGGTACGGTGGTGGTGTATTTACGGTGGTAGTGTAGGTACGGTGCTGGTGTAGGTACGGTGCTGATGTAGGTACGGTGGTGGTGTAGGTACGGTGGTGGTGTAGGTACGGTGGTGGTGTAGGTACGGTGGTGGTGTAGGTACGGTGCTGGTGTAGGTACGGTGGTGGTGTAGGTACGGTGGTGGTGTTAAGTTCTGTGGTGATGTAGGTACGGTGGTGGTGTAGGTACGGTGGTGGTGTTAAGTTCTGTGGTGGTGTACGTACGGTGGTGGTGTTAAGTTCTGTGGTGGTGTAGGTACGGTGGTGGTGTACGTACGGTGGTGGTGTAGGTACGGTGGTGGTTTAGGTACGGTTGTGGTGAAATAGAATAAATTAGGTATATATATTTGGCAAAATCACATCAAATTTCATTTTTGGGCTAAATTCCGCGATGCTATAACATTTAAAGAAGGGTAAACATTCTGCGGGGCTACAAACATTGGAATGTGTTGTGTGTCGTATCGGCGAGGGTCGGCTCTTTGGGCAGCGCTCTCAAGTGCTTGAAACGGGATGTCATAGATCAAAGTCACTCGGCGGTTGGCGCTTCGTCCAAACTTCTACGGTTCAGGCGTCCACAAAACACAAACACACAATCTTGAACACAAAACACATCCAGGCAACACAACACAAGTCACACACACAACACACGGGTAGGCGTGAGCGAGCCCCCTTCAAACAAGCGAGGGTTAGCTTCGAGGAGGTAGGGGCTGGCTCATGGGGTGACCGCGGCTGCTCTACCAATGAGAATCAAGAAGTAGAGTAGGCAAGGAGGTGTGTCAGAGAACGCACCAGTTACATTTCGGCAACCCGAAGCAAGCAAGATTTCTACCAATCACAAGTGAAACACGTGATCTTTGCGAGGGAACAATCGCGAATGATCTGGAAAAGAAAACAAGCGAGAGTATATAAGCGGCGGACAAGTACATTCGTGGGGGATTTTTGGAACGCAAGTGAGATACTGCGTACGACGTCTGAGAGTGCACCACACCGCAAGTCGGCCTCGCCGACTTGATTTCTACCAAACTGCAATTCGAAAGTTAATAATTCGAAGTACAAGAAACAACGTCTTCTACCAAACTGCAATTTGAAAGTTAATAATTCGAAGTGCACGAAACAACGTTGGACGTCGGCAACCGGTGAACGCCGTCTCACAAAAGAAACCTGATCGAAGTGAACCGGCCACGCAGCGGTGATTCAAATACCTTTGCATCGGGGATCGAGCTCACAGAACTGCAGCATCAAGATTTGGAGCCACGCAATTGTTAACGTTGCGAGTATCAACAGTCAAGTTCGTTCACCAACAAGGAGAAGATCAACGCACAAAATTGCAGTGAATTGGCGCACAACGAAACTCTTAAGTAATTCCCGGCACCAGAACTTCAGCGTCAAGGGGAAGCGGGGAAGGCACCGCGGCAGCGAGTCAGCGAGAGAGCAGTCCAGAACAGAGATAGTCTCAGCAATGACGACGAAAATCAGCAGTGAGCGACAGCACATCGGCCGTGAATGTCTATCAGTGAATCACTTGTTATCAAAGGGGCAAGTGTTTTATGGATGTGAGAGCCCAGAAAAGTGCATTTCAAAGTGTTGCGCAAAATCATATAAATTATAGGCAATCGG
Source organism: Morinoia aosen (assembly GCA_030386875.1). NCBI lineage: Eukaryota > Metazoa > Arthropoda > Malacostraca > Amphipoda > Talitridae > Morinoia > Morinoia aosen. The sequence continues at coordinate 69,887,703 of CM059576.1, read as the reverse complement.
TTTCCTGTGTTTATTTAGTCCAGGATCGAATTCACGTTGTGAATAGTACGGAGCTTCATATAATTCGACACCTTGTTGCAGCTCCAGGCTGAATCGTGATATGTTATTCACGCTAATATTGTGTTTTGTGTTGCTGTGGAACCTGCGGTTTGTGGATGCGTAATTTGTTGTCTACGATGGAGTATTGGTAACTTGAGTTCTCGGTAAGCATCACTTTTATATCATGTCGTTTTTAAAGTTCATGGCGGCAGAAATGTACGTGCCTTTCATTAATCCAGTTGTGCTCTCTCATGTCAATTCTGTCTGAATGCCTAGTGCCCATATCCACGTGTTCATCTCAGGAATAAATGTGTTTTAATCTTTCAAATTCTTTTATTCTCCATGTCTGGTATGCAGGTGTGCGCAAGCATAAAGGATAATACTATAACATGTGTGGGGGTTGCAATTCCCTCAGCGTACGGGCAAGGGGGGGGGTCCTAAACCCACCCCCTCGTCTCCGTATCGCGACTGGAGAAATATTAATTATCCTGTGCAAGCGTACTGTCTGTATATCAGCTTGGAAATTTAAAGGAATTCATTTTCAGTTGTCCAAAATTTCTGTTTCTTTTAATTCAGTTAAACAGTCGCTCGATAATTAATATATAATTAAGCAGAATTTTCTGCGAGTACAATTCACCCCGTGTCATTTCGTGGGCATTCCAATTTTGGAGTAAAATTCTAACGCAGAGAGCGGTGCCGATGCCTACCGCCGATCGCGCTGTTGGAGGACGGAGAAATCAAAGTTGAGATTCTGGCAGCTACAGTCGGACCATTTTCTGAGCGCCTTGTGTGTAATCCATGGCCATTAAGTTTTCGAAATGCTACGAGAAATTTATATTTTCTGGAATCTTTGCTCATTTTTTTTGTGCCGCTAAGTTGATTCAGCTAATATTGTCTGAGTGAATATTGCATCAAAGGTCAATTTATAGCGTTGTTTTCTTGGAACATTTTATTTTGGTGCATCCGAGAGCCAGCATAATTTTGTCACGTTCTGAAGTGCCGCCATCATTATTAAAAAGAATTTCCTTCTTCACAGGAGATTTATATTTCAGTGCCCTTGTGATTAGGAGTTTGTCGGTATGCTCTGAACAACGGTCTCTGCGCCTCTTGTGAGGAAAATACTCACTCTATTTTTTTTTTGACAGTGTGTTCGATAAAAAATTTTCTTGAGTGCTGAATTTTGGCTGAATTTTTCTATGATCTGTACAGTTATTAGGTTTAACTGAATTTAGGTGTGCAGCGATGGCTCTGGAAACTAACGCCGAAATTTTAGCAGACAACGCCTTATCTCAAGTGAATCTTTGAAACAAGTTTACATTTTTCTGGGCTTTGAGACATTTGGTAATTAATCTAGTTGGAATTTTCATTTTTGAATGATACCGCGCTTATAAATGATTTGTAAAAATTTTTTGGCCTCGTGTGTGTCAAGCTTCTACAATCAGCTTTAGCAACATGATTAACATTGGATTCGAAAGCATTGGAGCATCTAATTTGTAATAATTAAAATATGCTGAAATTAAATTGAATGTTTCCAGGACATGTCGATCCATTACAGTTTACTGACTGACATGTTGAGAGCAGCATGATCCACAGTTTCATTGATTAAAATCCGAGTGTTTAATTGTGATGATAAAAACTGTTGAATGAATTAAGTGACGGTGCTGAGGATAAAAATTAAATGTAGTGTTTAGAGTAAGTGATAATTTTCAAAGATGCTGCGAATTTAGTTCGTGGTCTAAATTTTGTTTGCCTAGATATTAATGACGCCTCTGCTCGGGTGTTAAGTAAAGTAAAATTCGTCATTCCTTTCTATTCACAAGATCATTGTGCTAAGCTCCAGTACATCAGAGTGAGAATTTAAATAATTGCTTCGATAATAATGCACTAAATCATTAAATATTTTGGGTGATTTTTCCCATGTGCCAAGTATACAATCCATTTCGACACTGACATGAGTCAATCAATACCTCTGCATCAAATTCACTGAGCGTAAACATTTGGCTTCCTTAACTTTTATAAATTCATGGTGTTTACAATTTCCTTTTATGTGAATTCGACGGTAGAGCGTGGTAATTTAAGATTATTCAATACTAGCTGCCTTCAGGTGGGAAGGAATTTTATTATATTAAGTGTCTGTAGATTTTAAAGGTGGACACGTGGATTAAATGCACTTTTTTGTGTAGTCTAAACAGTTATATGTCGCCGATTAATGAATTTTCATTTTTTTTCAAGTGTGCGTTAATTGGAAGATTGTGTATTTTTCTTCAAATCGTTCGTCGTCTAAGGGAATGTTCAAGTTACACTCATGTGAGAGGTGCAAATTATGTCTTACTGAAACTGAATTCTACTACAGCGAAAGAGATAGAGTTGTGTAGATTTTGAAGAAATACTACGCCATTTCTCGAGTGGGATTCGACCTCGCATTTTATCGCAAAGTAAAAGTATTGCCTCGTGTGAGAGATGAATATTTCCTGCGTACGCCTGGGATTATTGTCTCCCTAAGCAGGAAGATTTACTTGTTGTATAAAGGCAATTTACCTGGTGTTTAAATATAAATTTATATCGGTATAACGGAAAATTCCCGAGAATTCTTCAGAGTATTTTTGATTTTTTTTCACATTCCTCGTATTTGTCTACGTATTCTCTCTCGTTCGTGCGCGGACTTCAGACAGGTTCGTGAGAGTTAAATTTTGCCTGATCAACAAAGTAATTCAAACGAGCCATCTATGGTTGAGCACGAGCTTGGAGGGACGGAAGCACACTATAATACTTTGAATGTTAACATGATTAGGTACCAACTTTGATTAAACTGTGTTGACCGTTTCGGCAGTAATTGAAATTCAATCGTGACTAATGACGATAGTGTGTTTGCATAATAACGATGTACTTATCAACTTCATTAGGATATGTTTATTTTCTAGTACGAAAATGCTCAATATTCAAGATGGAGTGTGATTTCTGCAAAGGAATTGATTTATGGCGTTAAAAAAAATTGAAAATGCATAGCGACTGGATGGTACAAGTGAAATCTTCATCGAGAATGTATGTAAGAGAGGTACACCGTGCAGCAGAGAGCCTCTGCCGGAATTTTATTGCTTTATGGATAGCACAAGCAATTAAGAAATTGTGGCGGTACGTTCAAGCTGATGTGGTTAAAACTCTAGTGTGGTATTACGGAACGCAAGAATGTAGGATGTTGTGAGAACAAGGAAGGAATATTTATTAAATGTTATCAGTAGCATTGAATTAAATGCGTAGTAATTGAAGGACGATGAAGAAAATGACATCATTGAATAACAATTGTGAAATGTCTCAAAGGCTGAGAGTTAGGTGAATAATACTGTCTTTTTGCATTTTTGTGTGTGTTATCAGGATGTTAGATCATCAGAACGGCTGTTCTCAGCAAAAGTATGATGTAAAGTCCAACAGAGTGATGACACACTGTGTATTCATTGTTTATATAATCTTGCGGCAACGTGGAATCATTTAAATGTGCTGCACTGTCTCTGGGGCTGAGAATCGGATAAAATTTTGTGTTATGTCTATTTTTTTGCATTTTGTGTCAGTGTATCACAATGTCAGATCGTCTGAAGAGCCTTTCGGCGTAGTAAGATGTAAAGTTTGACGGGTTGATAACACTACATTTGTTTATTTCTGCATTTCTTTGTATGTCGGTGTTGTCATAATGTCTGATCGTTAGAAAAGCCTTCGCGGCAGAGTATAACGTAAAGTTAGACGCCTTGACAATACCCAATGTATATGTGCTTTTTTTTTGATTCGTGCGGATGCGGGAATTCGACCTGCCTGGTGATTTTCCTGCTCTTTCGTACCTCATGTGTAAGAATGTTCATATAGTCTTGTGCCAAGGTAATCGACGCCTACGATTGAAAAATGGGGCTGGTCGTAAGTTACTGTAATGAGATGTATTATTTTCTTCGAAATATTTAGGTGACTTTACCGATTAGTAACACCGTCGAACGAATTTCGGCTTTGTCTAGAGTTGGTTGAGGATACCGGAAATTAAATATTTTATGTATGTATGTAGGAATTCTTCGTGTAGCTCACTTCAGCCTCACTCAGGGCAGATTTGAAGGAAACCGAGGAAACATTTCTTACGGAATGCGCTGTCTCTCGATTACCAAGTAACCATGTTAGACAATCAAACGCGTATTTTCGGAAGGAGATCATTAACCATATAACGCGAACCTAAGGGGTTAATGTCATGATAGTCGACAAGCTGACTGAGAACAAAAACCTGAAGGTCTTCGTAAGTAAATGTGCTTTTTTTTTGTTTACAATGAAAGAGCTTATGAGCTCCAACGTGGGAGTCCAACGCGTATCAACGCAGTAATCTACAGGATTTGTCCGCTAATTGACTGAACGAGGATCTACGGAATTTTCCACGAGTTCACGTGACGCCAAGGATGAATTTTTTAATGGAAAAGCTTCAGTAACTTCGATTCTCAGAAGGGGGCCCTCCCCAGGATCAGTAGCGAGCCAGGATCAGTAGCGAGCCAGGATCAGTAGCAAGCCGAGGATCAGTAGCAAGCCGAGGAGCAGCAAGTCACAGGAACAACAACAACAAGCTGTAACTAGGCGCACAGGAGGAGCAACAGCGAGTTTTTGTTGCAAGTAAAATGTCTGGCTTTGAACCACAGGATGAAGTAATAATGATGAAGCAAACTTGAGGTTGGAAAATCACCTCCATTTGAGATTGTGTTTTTGGGTGGATTGCAACCGAGAAAGCTGAAAGGATGTCTCTGCTTGTAACAAATTCGCCGATTTTCGATCTCTAATTTATATGTTTATCCATGTCGATGAATTTGCCGAGAGCAAGTCGAGAATAATATGTCGTGTGCGTTTTATTTGTGCGTTGAGGTTGTCCGATTTATGAGTTATCTTTGATGTGTTCTTTTCTCCTTGCGTTCTATAATAATGTGTATAAGAAATGTGTGTTTCAATTATGTAGTGTGTGTGTCAGGCATTAATGAACCTTTTATAAATGCGTCAACATCGCCGTGTTGCAAGAAGGTAAACCATGAGGTGATATGTAAGGATATTTTGATGTCGGGAAAAGCGAAGGAATTGGAAAAGGGGGGTGAACATTTTCTAATTTTAACGTAAGAGGTATGTCACGGTCATAATTGAAATTAACGGGTGAAAATTTTGAACCTTATAATACTTTGATATTGTCATAGGGAAAATTTGAACCGATGGCTCAAATTTTGTGAAGGGCGCGAGGATGTGTGGTGAAATAGAATAAATTAGGTATATATATTTGGCAAAATCACATCAAATTTCATTTTTGGGCTAAATTCCGCGATGCTATAACATTTAAAGAAGGGTAAACATTCTGCGGGGCTACAAACATTGGAATGTGTTGTGTGTCGTATCGGCGAGGGTCGGCTCTTTGGGCAGCGCTCTCAAGTGCTTGAAACGGGATGTCATAGATCAAAGTCACTCGGCGGTTGGCGCTTCGTCCAAACTTCTACGGTTCAGGCGTCCACAAAACACAAACACACAATCTTGAACACAAAACACATCCAGGCAACACAACACAAGTCACACACACAACACACGGGTAGGCGTGAGCGAGCCCCCTTCAAACAAGCGAGGGTTAGCTTCGAGGAGGTAGGGGCTGGCTCATGGGGTGACCGCGGCTGCTCTACCAATGAGAATCAAGAAGTAGAGTAGGCAAGGAGGTGTGTCAGAGAACGCACCAGTTACATTTCGGCAACCCGAAGCAAGCAAGATTTCTACCAATCACAAGTGAAACACGTGATCTTTGCGAGGGAACAATCGCGAATGATCTGGAAAAGAAAACAAGCGAGAGTATATAAGCGGCGGACAAGTACATTCGTGGGGGATTTTTGGAACGCAAGTGAGATACTGCGTACGACGTCTGAGAGTGCACCACACCGCAAGTCGGCCTCGCCGACTTGCCTTCTACCAAACTGCAATTCGAAAGTTAATAATTCGAAGTACAAGAAACAACGTCTTCTACCAAACTGCAATTTGAAAGTTAATAATTCGAAGTGCACGAAACAACGTTGGACGTCGGCAACCGGTGAACGCCGTCTCACAAAAGAAACCTGATCGAAGTGAACCGGCCACGCAGCGGTGATTCAAATACCTTTGCATCGGGGATCGAGCTCACAGAACTGCAGCATCAAGATTTGGAGCCACGCAATTGTTAACGTTGCGAGTATCAACAGTCAAGTTCGTTCACCAACAAGGAGAAGATCAACGCACAAAATTGCAGTGAATTGGCGCACAACGAAACTCTTAAGTAATTCCCGGCACCAGAACTTCAGCGTCAAGGGGAAGCGGGGAAGGCACCGCGGCAGCGAGTCAGCGAGAGAGCAGTCCAGAACAGAGATAGTCTCAGCAATGACGACGAAAATCAGCAGTGAGCGACAGCACATCGGCCGTGAATGTCTATCAGTGAATCACTTGTTATCAAAGGGGCAAGTGTTTTATGGATGTGAGAGCCCAGAAAAGTGCTTTTCAAAGTGTTGCGCAAAATCATATAAATTATAGGCAATCGGTTTCCTGTGTTTATTTAGTCGAGGATCGAATTCACGTTGTGAATAGTACGGAGCTTCATATAATTCGACACCTTGTTGCAGCTCCAGGCTGAATCGTGATATGTTATTCTCGCTAATATTGTGTTTTGTGTTGCTGTGGAACCTGCGGTTTGTGGATGCGTAATTTGTTGTCTACGATGGAGTATTGGTAACTTGAGTTCTCGGTAAGCATCACTTTTATATCATGTCGTGTTTAAAGTTCATGGCGGCAGAAATGTACGTGCCTTTCATTTAACGCAGTTGTGCTCTCTCATGTCAATTCTGTCTGAATGCCTAGTGCCCATATCCACGTGTTCATCTCAGGAATAAATGTATTTTAATCTTTCAAATTCTTTTATTCTCCATGTCTGGTATGCAGGTGTGCGCAAGCATAAAGGATAATACTATAACATGTGTGGGGGTTGCAATTCCCTCAGCGTACGGGCAAGGGGGGGGTCCTAAACCCACCCCCTCGTCTCCGTATCGCGACAGGTGGTGGTGTAGGTACGGTGGTGGTGTAGGTACGGTGGTGGTGTAGGTGCGGTGGTGGTGTAGGTACGGTGGTGGTGTCAAGTTCTGTGGTGGTGTAGGTACGGTGGTGGTGTAGGTACGGTGGTGGTGTAGGTACGGTGGTGGTGTTAAGTTCTGTGGTGGTGTAGGTACGGTGGTGGTGTTAAGTTCTGTGGTGGTGTAGGTACGGTGGTGGTGTAGGTACAGTGGTGGTGTAGGTACGGTGTTGGTGTTAAGTTCTGTGGTGGTGTTAAGTTCTGTGGTGGTGTAGGTACGGTGGTGGTGTAGGTACGGTGGTGGTGTAAGTACGGTGGTGGTGTAGGTACGGTGGTGGTGTTAAGTTCTGTGGTGGTGTAGGTACGGTGGTGGTGTGGGTATGGTGGTGGTGTTAAGTTCTGTGGTGGTGTAGGTACGGTGGTGGTGTTAAGTTCTGTGGTGGTGTAGGTACGGTGGTGGTGTAGGTACGGTGGTGGTGTAGGTACGGTGGTGGTGTAGGTACGGTGGTGGTGTAGGTACGGTGGTGGTGTAGGTACGGTGGTGGTGTAGGTGCGGTGGTGGTGTAGGTACGATGGTGGTGTCAAGTTCTGTGGTGGTGTAGGTACGGTGGTGGTGTAGGTACGGTGGTGGTGTAGGTACGGTGGTGGTGTTAAGTTCTGTGGTGGTGTAGGTACGGTGGTGGTGTAGGTACGGTGGTGGTGTAGGTACGGTGGTGGTGTAGGTACGGTGGTGGTGTAGGTACGGTGGTGGTGTAGGTACGGTGGTGGTGTTAAGTTCTGTGGTGGTGTAGGTACGGTGGTGGTGTTAAGTTCTGTGGTGGTGTAGGTACGGTGGTGGTGTAGGTACGGTGGTGGTGTAGGTACGGGGGTGGTGTAGGTACGGTGGTGGTGTAGGTACGGTGGTGATGTTAAGTTCTGTGGTGGTGTAGGTACGGTGGTGGTGTTAAGTTCTGTGCTGGTGTAGGTACGGTGGTGGTGTAGGTACGGTGGTGGTGTTAAGTTCTGTGGTGGTGTAGGTACGCTGGTGGTGTTAAGTTCTGTGGTGGTGTAGGTACGGTCGTGGTGTAGGTACGGTGGTGGTGTAGGTACGGTGCTGGTGTAGGTACGGTGCTGGTGTAGGTACGGTGGTGGTGTTAAGTTCTGTGGTGGTGTAGGTACGGTGGTGGTGTAGGTACGGTGCTGGTGTAGGTACGGTGCTGGTGTAGGTACGGTGGTGGTGTAGGTACGGTGGTGGTGTAGGTACGGTGGTGGTGTAGGTACGGTGGTGGTGTTAAGTTCTGTGGTGGTGTAGGTACGGTGGTGGTGTTAAGTTCTGTGGTGGTGTAGGTACGGTGGTGGTGTTAAGTTCTGTGGTGGTGTAGGTACGGTGATGGTGTTAAGTTCTGTGGTGGTGTAGGTACGGTGGTGGTGTTAAGTTCTGTGGTGGTGTAGGTACGGTGGTGGTGTAGGTATGGTGTTGGTGTAGGTACGGTGCTGGTGTAAGTACGGTGGTGGTGTTAAGTTCTGTGGTGGTGTAGGTATGGTGGTGGTGTAGGTACGGTGGTGGTGTAGGTACAGTGGTGGTGTAGGTACGGTGCTGGTGTAAGTACGGTGGTGGTGTAGGTACGGTGGTGGAGTTAAGTTCTCTGGGGCTGTAGGTACGGTGGTGGTGTTAAGTTCTGTGGTGGTGTAGGTACGGTGGTGGTGTTAAGTTCTGTGGTGGTGTAGGTACGGTGATGGTGTTAAGTTCTGTGGTGGTGTAGGTACGGTGGTGGTGTTAAGTTCTGTGGTGGTGTAGGTATGGTGGTGGTGTAGGTACGGTGTTGGTGTAGGTACGGTGCTGGTGTAAGTACGGTGGTGGTGTTAAGTTCTGTGGTGATGTAGGTATGGTGGTGGTGTAGGTACGGTGGTGGTGTAGGTACAGTGGTGGTGTAGGTACGGTGGTGGTGTTAAGTTCTGTGGTGATGTAGGTACGGTGGTGGTGTAGGTACGTTGGTGGTGTTAAGTTCTGTGGTGGTGTAGGTACGGTGGTGGTGGTAAGTTCTGTGGTGGTGTAGGTACGGTGGTGGTGTTAAGTTCTGTGGTGGTGTAGGTACGGTGGTGGTGGTGTTAAGTTTTGTGGTGGTGTAGGTACAGTGGTGGTGTAGGTACGGTGGTGGTGTAGGTACGGTGGTGGTGTAGGTACGGTGGTGGTGTAGGTACGGTGGTGGTGTAGGTACGGTGGTGGTGTAGGTACGGTGGTGGTGTAGGTACGGTGGTGGTGTAGGTACGGTGGTGGTGTTAAGTTCTGTGTTGGTGTAGTTACGGTGGTGGTGTAGGTACGGTGCTGGTGTAGGTACGGTGTTGGTGTGTCTACTGTGGTGGTGTAGGTACGGTGGTGGTGTGGGTACGGTGCTGGTGTGTCTACTGTGGAGGTGTAGGTACGGTGGTGGTGTAGGTACGGTGGTGGTGTAGGTACGGTGCTGGTGTAGGTACTGTGGTGGTGTAGGTACGGTGGTGGTGTTAAGTTCTGTGGTGGTGTAGGTACGGTGGTGGTGTAGGTACGGTGGTGGTGTAGGTACGGTGTTGGTGTGTCTACTGTGGTGGTGTAGGTACGGTGGTGGTGTAGGTACGGTGGTGGTGTAGGTACGGTGGTGGTGTAGGTACGGTGTTGGTGTGTCTACTGTGGTGGTGTAGGTACGGTGGTGGTGTAGGTACGGTGTTGGTGTGTCTACTGTGGTGGTGTAGGTACGGTGGTGGTGTAGGTACGGTGGTGGTGTAGGTACGGTGCTGGTGTAGGTACGGTGTTGGTGTGTCTACTGTGGTGGTGTAGGTACGGTGGTGGTGTAGGTACGGTGGTGGTGTTAAGTTCTGTGGTGGTGTTGGTACGGTGGTGGTGTAGGTACGGTGGTGGTGTTGAGTTCTGTGGTGGTGTAGGTACGGTGGTGGTGTGGGTACGGTGCTGGTGTAGGTACGGTGGTGGTGTTAAGTTCTGTGGTGGTGTAGGTACGGTGGTGGTGTAGGTACGGTGGTGGTGTAGGTACGGTGGTGGTGTAGGTACGGTGGTGGTGTTAAGTTCTGTGGTGGTGTAGGTACGGTGGTTGTGTTAAGTTCTGTGGTGGTGTAGGTACGGTGGTGGTGTTAAGTTCTGTGGTGGTGTAGGTACGGTGGTGGTGTTATGTTCTGTGGTGGTGTAGGTACGGTGGTGGTGTAGGTACGGTGGTGGTGTAGGTACGGTGGTTGTGTAGGTACGGTGGAGGTATAGGTACGGTGGTGGTGTAGGTACGGTGGTGGTGTAGGTACGGTGGTGGTGTAGGTACGGTGGTGGTGTAGGTACGGTGGTGGTGTAGGTACGGTGGTGGTGTAGGTACGGTGGTGGTGTAGGTACGTTGGTGGTGTAGGTACGGTGGTGGTGTAGGTACGGTGGGGGTGTAGGTACGGTGGTGGTGTAGGTACGGTGCTGGTATAAGTACGGTGGTGGTGTTAAGTTCTGTGGTGGTGTAGGTACGGTGGTGATGTAGGTACGGTGGTGGTGTTGAGTTCTGTGGTCGTGTAGGTACGGTATTGGTGTAGGTACGGTGGTGGTGTAGGTACGGTGGTGGTGTAGGTACGGTGGTGGTGTAGGTACGGTGGTGGTGTAGGTACGGTGGTGGTGTTAAGTTCTGTGGTGGTGTAGGTACGGTGGTGGTGTAGGTACGGTGGTGATGTAGGTACGGTGGTGGTGTTAAGTTCTGTGGTGGTGTAGGTACGGTGGTGGTGTAGGTACGGTGGTGTTGTTGAGTTCTGTGGTGGTGTAGGTACGGTGGTGGTGTTAAGTTCTGTGGTGTTGTAGGTACGGTGGTGGTGTAGGTACGGTGGTGGTGTAGGTACGGTGGTGGTGTAGATACGGTGGTGGTGTAGGTACGGCGGTGTTGTAGGTACGGTGGTGGTGTTAAGTTCTGTGGTGGTGTAGGTACGGTGGTGGTGTAGGTACGGTGGTGGTGTTAAGTTCTGTGGTGGTGTAGGTACGGTGGTGGTGTTAAGTTCTGTGGTGGTGTAGGTACGGTGGTGGTGTAGGTACGGTGGTGGTGTAGGTACGGTGGGGGTGTAGGTACGGTGGTGGTGTAGGTACGGTGGTGGTGTTAAGTTCTGTGGTGGTGTAGGTACGGTGGTGGTGTTAAGTTCTGTGGTGGTGTAGGTACGGTGGTGGTGTTAAGTTCTGTGGTGGTGTAGGTACGGTGGTGGTGTAGGTACGGTGGTGGTGTAGGTACGGTGGTGGTGTTAAGTTCTGTGGTGGTGTAGGTACGGTGGTGGTGTTAAGTTCTGTGGTGGTGTAGGTACGGTGGTGGTGTAGGTACGGTGGTGGTGTAGGTACGGTGCTGGTGTAAGTACGGTGGTGGTGTAGGTACGGTGGTGGTTTTAAGTTCTGTGGTGGTGTAGGTACGGTGGTGGTGTTAAGTTCTGTGGTGGTGTAGGTACGGTGGTGGTGTAGGTACGATGGTGGTGTAGGTACGGTGGTGGTGTTTAGTTCTGTGGTGGTGTAGGCACGGTGGTGGTGTAGGAACGGTGGTGGTGTAGGTACGGTGCTGGTGTAAGTACGGTGGTGGTGTAGGTACGGTGGTGGTGTAGGTACGGTGCTGGTGTAAGTACAGTGGTGGTGTAGGTACGGTGGTGGTGTAGGTACGGTGGTGGTGTAGGTACGGTGGTGGTGTAAGTACGGTGGTGGTGTAGGTACGGTGGTGGTGTAGGTACGGTGGTGGTGTAGGTACGGTGGTGGTGTTTAGTTCTGTGGTGGTGTAGGTACGGTGGTGGTGTAGGTACGGTGGTGGTGTAGGTACGGTGGTGGTGTAGGTACGGTGGTGGTGTAGGTACGGTGGTGGTGTAGGTACGGTGGTGGTGTTAAGTTCTGTGTTGGTGTAGTTACGGTGGGGGTGTAGGTACGGTGCTGGTGTAGGTACGGTGTTGGTGTGTCTACTGTGGTGGTGTAGGTACGGTGGTGGTGTGGGTACGGTGCTGGTGTGTCTACTGTGGAGGTGTAGGTACGGTGGTGGTGTAGGTACGGTGGTGGTGTAGGTACGGTGGTGGTGTAGGTACGGTGCTGGTGTAGGTACTGTGGTGGTGTAGGTACGGTGGTGGTGTTAAGTTCTGTGGTGGTGTAGGTACGGTGGTGGTGTAGGTACGGTGGTGGTGTAGGTACGGTGTTGGTGTGTCTACTGTGGTGGTGTAGGTACGGTGGTGGTGTAGGTACGGTGGTGGTGTTAAGTTCTGTGGTGGTGTAGGTACGGTGGTGGTGTTAAGTTCTGTGGTGGTGTAGGTACGGTGGTGGTGTAGGTACGGTGGTGGTGTAGGTACGGTGCTGGTGTAAGTACGGTGGTGGTGTAGGTACGGTGGTGGTTTTAAGTTCTGTGGTGGTGTAGGTACGGTGGTGGTGTTAAGTTCTGTGGTGGTGTAGGTACGGTGGTGGTGTAGGTACGGTGGTGGTGTAGGTACGGTGGTGGTGTTTAGTTCTGTGGTGGTGTAGGCACGGTGGTGGTGTAGGAACGGTGGTGGTGTAGGTACGGTGCTGGTGTAAGTACGGTGGTGGTGTAGGTACGGTGGTGGTGTAGGTACGGTGCTGGTGTAAGTACGGTGGTGGTGTAGGTACGGTGGTGGTGTAGGTACGGTGGTGGTGTAGGTACGGTGGTGGTGTAAGTACGGTGGTGGTGTAGGTACGGTGGTGGTGTAGGTATGGGTGGTGGTGTAGGTACGGTGGTGGTGTTTAGTTCTGTGGTGGTGTAGGTACGGTGGTGGTGTAGGTACGGTGCTGGTGTGAGTTTGGCGGGTTAATGATTACACTTAAATTTGAATCAGTTACCAATAAGAATATTGACATACGATTTCATATATTTAGATCATTATTTTTCTACCATGTATTCATTATTTTCCTAATGGTAATTATTGAAAGTCAAATTCGATTCTGACAGTGGGTAAGAATTTATTATCATTCCGTACATAACAAAACTCTAGTTGTCCACTCGAATTTCTATACGAAAAAAAAATTGTATATTTTTTGTGCGTAATTAGTGGTATGTTATCACAATGGGCATCTGAGTGAACGCATCAAATTGGTTGGTGCGTGTGTTTGTGACGCTCACAAGGACGCTCAATGACCGTATCTGTGATACGAGTTTCACCAGTGCACAAGTACAAGAATATTTTGATGGCGGGTACTGTTGGGATGGATATATTTGTTGGGCATCCACAGCTGGAGGATTTGTTCAAAGGAAATATAGGATCCCGTTATTTTTGACGGGCTGTGTACACCAGTAGTAATAAAACAATGGTCATAGTAATTCTAAGTCGTCGTCTACCGCGATGACGCGTAATGACGGTAGGAAGAATAGCAGTACAACAGACTATAAAAAAGTAACACTAGTAACAACACATAGATGTTGCCCACGACGGGGCACATAAGGCAACGTGAGTGTCTTTCTATTGAATAAAAAGATGACTAAACAATCAAATTCGATAAGTATATTGAAATACTTTAGTTACCGTTATTAAAAATAAATCTAATTTGCAAATTACTCTGGAACTGGTTTTATTACATGAAAAAATATGGGCATGAATTAAATTTCTAATTGTTTCTGCACCCAATCTAACGAAAACAATCGATTTAAAAAAATGAAAATTATTCGATTCTGTTGAAGGAAAATTATCAGTAACTTTAATACATTAATCCAATAAAATGATTTCGTAATCGGTGTGTCTACCAAAAAATCTTCTACTTCCAAAAGTGTTTTTACAGCCCAGAGTGGCGACAAGTTGGTAGTTCGGAGAATTGAATGAAAATTCATGAAACGTTTACGGCTGGTGTGAATATACATACATGTGAAAGTGTCCCGCCGCTTTCGCGCCCAGACGTAAGTTGGTGGACGTTCATACGGCGGCGGTAATTATTGATAGTGTACACAGCCTGTCAAAAATGACAGGATTCTATACCTTTCTGGAACAAACTTCCAGATGTGGATGACACACAAATATACCCATCCTAACACAACCCGTGAAAAAACTAATATTGTACTTGCGCACTGGTCAAACTCGGATCACAGATACGGTCATTATTGCTACATATTTTCAAAAGCATGAGAGGTGAATGGAAGAAGCGGACGCCAAACAAATTAACCAAGGGTATCGTTAGGTAGTAGCAGGACCCGTGGAAATTCCACGGACAATGTTTTTGTTAAGCTAGCTGGACCCGTAAAAATTCCGTCGACATTATCCTACCTATGCCAACCTAACCTATCCTAACCTAACAAATCCTAACCTATCCAATCCCATCCTAACCGAACCCATCCTGATAAAATGTCATACATTTCAATGCGTATAGAGGCCTTCTTTCACTGTTACATTGAGGAATTAGGTATGCATGATACCGCTAAGGGCTAATTCACACCATACTGCCGGGCATGTGCCAGGCACATGCCAGGCACGTTCCAGTCCACTATTCTTTAATGTATTTCTAGGCAAGCATTCACACTAGCCGTGCCAGGCACGTGCCATGCCAGTCACAGTCCCGTACCGGTCGAGGCAAAAGATATTTTGACCGGGACGTGACTGGCATGGCATGTGCCTGGCACGGCTAGTGTGAACTAGCAACGGTTCAGTGACGTCCTAGACTTCGTTTAAGGAGGAGTGATGTTATTTGTTTCTGTGCCAGCGTCAATTGTTAGTTCCATGAGCTTCCATCTATAATGGAAAATTCTGACGACACAATGCAGTGGGATCATGCAAAAGGTAAGTAAACAATTGAATTAAGAATGAAACTTTATTTTTCAGTTATATAAACAAAATTCGCTCATCCTAACTTTGATATTAATGTTTGTTTATAATATTGAAAGGTATCTATGTCACTTCTCCTGCATATACTCAAATTGAGCATTGACAGAGTTCTTTACTTTCTGTGTTATTCACGTTAACAAATAGAGAAACTAATACATAAGTTCAATGCACAATATATTGAACCATTACATGACATGTGACCCTAAGCCCACCATATGCTTTCAGATGAAATGCTAATTGAAGCTGTGAAGCTGAAGCCTGAATTGTACGATCTTAGATCTCCACACTGCAGTGATGCGGTGGCCAAACGAAGAATTTGGACAGAAATGGGCCAGCAGATGGGTTATGAAGGTATGGTTTTTGATACTATGAATATTTATATTTTATCATTTTGCCATGGCACTGACCCTACTGGAGAGCTGAAATAATCTTTCAATGTTTCTCTGACGCCAAAAGCCTCCGTTGTTGCATTTCCACCTCTTCCTTTCATTGGAAGTAAATTTTCTGTATTTGGAGAGAGAGTGTCATTGCTTTCCGCGACCGATGTGATGTTGGGGTGTATAATATTGTGAAGTATGCATGTTGTTGTAATGATTGCACTAGCATTCATAGAATTAGCTTTCAGTTTTCTGAAATATAACCTGAAGGTTTGAGCTAGTATACCAAATGAGCATTCAACCATCCTCCGTGCTCTAGATAACCTGTAGTTAAATATCCTTTTTTTCACACAATGTTCAGTTTGTGTGCCTGGGTATGGCCGCATTAAATTTCTCTTCAGAGGGAAGGCTTCATCTCCTACTATTACATAGGCTGCAACCACTTTGGTCCCAGGAAGTGCGACATCATTTGGTACATGAAGCTGGTTCTCGTCGAGATGTTTGCAAAGTTTGGAGTTGGTAAAAACTCCACTGTCGCTGTTCTTACCATAGGATCCTACATCTATCCATATGAAATGGTAATTTGCGTCAACCAATGATAATAGCACAATCGAAAATGTCTTCTTATAGTTGAAGAAGAGGGAGCCACTATTTGCTGGTGCTTCAACAACTACATGCTTACCATCTAGTCCACCAATGCAATTGGGGAATTTCCATTGCGTCCAATAGTCACTGGCAACTTTCTTCCAGGTTTCTTCACTCGGAGTTGGAATAGCTTCTCTCATTAGATTCTTTATTATCGCGTTGCATACATGTAGAACAATACTTTGGACGGTTGAATGGCCAAGACGGTAGCTGTAAGCTATTGCTCTGTATGAGTCTCCTGTTGCCAGAAATCTGTAACAGGAAAACGGAAAAGTAAATTTATTATTTTATTCATTTTCAGGCTCTAAGTGCAAAGATCGGTGGGAGAGTCTGCGAGGACAATTTCGTAAGCAGATAAACAAAATAACAAAGAGTGGTCAAGCTGCTACTCACAGCACAAAATGGAAATATGAAGATCAGATGTCGTTCCTGCGCCCATTATTAAAGGATAGACAACGAGTAACTTCTCTACTAGATGAAGCGGAAATTATGGGTCAAAATGAAGACAGCAACAAACATCATCTCTGCAGTGAACAAGTACACCAAGAAAAAGACGAAGCTTCTGAATGTAATGTCACAATCCCTCAGATAGAACCTAGCAGGCGTAAAAGAAAAAAGGAGCAAACTGATACCAGCGCATCTGCTACACTGATGAAATACTTAGTTGAGAAAAAAAAAGAAGAGCAGCCCACACACCCCATAGACACCTTTTTCGCATTGATGGCAACGACAGTCAAGAAATTCACACCTGCTGATCAACACTTCATCAAAACAAAAGTATTTTCTATAGTAAGTGTCCTTGAACTCAAGTACATTGCAAACGAAAATGCTGGAACACATGCACCTCCACCATATGCATGCCCCTTGCCAACTTCATCACCTGCTCTGTTCTTTCAATCTACTCCATCCCCCGCAAGTTCTCAACAAGGTGAATTCAATCACACATACCAAGCACCATCTTTCCAGCCTAGCTTCACCCTGTTGCCTAACAATGAGGATACTAACAATGCGACCCCCTTATAAAAATGTAGCTCTAGCAGTAGGAAAAATGATTTATTTTATAATTTTAATTTGCGTTTCATTAAGATGAATTAGCTAATGTTCAGATGAAAATGGAAAACGTTTATTTTCTAAAAGAAAATAGAACTATCGATTGTTCAAATGGAAAGAAATACTGTTTATGTTTTAGTTCAATGTTCAATTTTAGGGTTTATTTGTTTTTCATGAAAATGAAATATAAATTTTTCAAATGGAATATAATGAACGTTTATTATACAAATTTTGTTTGCGCAGCCCTCAATTAGAGCAAGACATATCGCAAAGGAAATGGAAAAAGCTGCATGCTGTGTATTTTTATCTTAACCATTGTAAATGCATAAAACACTCACGATAAACAAAATATGTAGCTTTAAGTACGAAAGTAATGTGAATAATAACAAAGTGCTCAGGAAATAATGATGATACATAAAACAAATAAAGTAACTTTGATTTGTGGTTTTGAAATTCGAATTGAATTCACTCAAACCTATTCTAATTTTTCTGTTGGTAGAAAATATTGCCTCAAAATTTGTAGGTCACTATAATTAAATGTTAAGATAAAATGGGGACTTACATATTTCTCTTACCTTATACATACAGCTAGCTTTTCTCTTGGAGTGATTGCTTCTCTGTATGGCGTATTTTCTCTTTACATCTCATGTTGAATTTTTGATAGAATTTCTTCAAAAGTTCCAATATTCATCCGAAAATAGCTGAAAAATTTGCTTTCATCATCAATGAGACGTGGGTACAACGTGTGGAACTCTCCTTCACTTTTTCTGCTTTCCAGCATTGGATGAACCCACAGTTTCCTTTTTTTCCCTTTTCTTTCTTTCTCATCATCATCCAGAGCAACAGCAATAACTACCAAATCGGAGGGAGAAAAATCACACATCCTTCGCACGTGATGATGATAAAGGGACTGATTCGTGCACGGCTCTTGACCGAGCCGAACATGTGAACACATCAGGCAGGGAACGGGCCGTGCCTGGCATATGCCTTGCACGTGCCCAGCAGTATGGTGTGAATCAACCCTAACTCAGACAACCTATGTTTCTTAAGAAGCGGACACCAAACAAATATGTAAATAAATATATAAATAAACATACAACGGGTATTATGGGGTTAGATGACGATATGAGAAGCACCACAGAGACACCTTAATACTGCACATCATGTGTGGAGGCAGGGCTGCCGGCAAATGATGGTTGTATGTTGTCGAAGATGATCTCTGGATTTGTTGGTATTGTTTTGATGGTACCTTTGAATGCAAATTCTATTGTAGGCACACATTATTTAATAAAAGTACCTATTTATTGCAAGTGGGTACGAATATTTGGAGTTCACAAATATTGTACATCACTTTATCTCTGTGTATAATAAAATATAAAGAACTATTTTATATTATTCGCCTAGACTATGCATGAACCTACCTGATTTTTATGAATAGTCCCGATATTATTTCAAATATTTTGTATAAGTTAGGATTTTCTGTAGTCTTGACCCTTAACATTATACAGAGCTTCATTATTTCTAACAAAATAAAAATATATATAATCTTTTTCGCCGTTCCACAGTTTTGTAAAGTTTACTTTTGTCAAACTTATAATCGGCGTCTCTACAATAATCACGAACACCGCCACCGTATATACGTCCACCAACTTACGTCTGGACGCGACGGCGGGGGCAGGCTACGAGCAGTTTCGCATGTTTATCCGCGCGAGCCGTTGACGTAACATGTAATTCGCATTCAATTCTGCGTACAGTTTGTAGCTACTCTTAGCTCAAAAGTTATTTATTTAGTTACACTACCATAATCACACATCGAATCGATTGTATTGGATTCATGTATTAAAATTACGAATAATTTTCCTTAAACAAAACTCGAATAATTTTTTTTGTGTAACTTATTAAATAGTGTCGTTGTAATTTTTAAAGAAGCTATTATAAATTTAATTCATGCTCATATTTTTCCATGTATTAAAGCCAGTTTCGGAAAACTTCGCTAATTTCAATTTTCTCTTCACAACAGTAACCCAAGTATTTTAAGAAAAATGTCGAATTCAATCGTAAAATCATCTTTTTATTCAATAGAAAAAGCTCTCACGTTGCCTTATGTACCCCATCGTGGACAACATCTATGTGTTGTTGTTGTTGTTACTAGTGTTACTTTTTTACACTTTGTTGTACTACTATTCTTCCTACCGCCAATACGCGTCATCGCGGTAGACGACGACTTACACTTACCATGATCATTGTTTCATTACTACTGGTGTACACAGCCCGTCAAAAATGACGGAATACTACATTTCCTTTGAACAAATCCTCCAGACGGGGATGCCAAACAAATATATCTATCACAACAGTACCCGCCATCAAAATATTCTTGTACTTGTGCACTGGTGAAACTCGGATCACAGATACGGTCATTGAGCGTCCTTGAGCGTCACAGACACACGCACCAACCAATTTGATGTGTTCACTCACATGCCCATTGTGATAACATGCCACAAATTACGCACAAAATGTATAAAAATTTATTTTTCGAATAAATATTCAATTCGACAATTAGAGTTTTGTTATGCACGGGATGATAATAAATTCTTACAAACTGTCAGAATCAAATTTGACTTTCAATAATTACCATTATGAAAATTGTGAATACAAGACGGAGTAATTCTGATCTTAATGCACACAATCGAATGTCATTTTTTTATTGGTGACTAATTTGAATGTTGGTGTAGTTATGTAACCGCCGAACTCACACCACCACCGTACCTACACCACTACCGTATCTACACCACCACAGTACCTACACCACCACCGTCCCTACACCAACACCGTGGCAACCAACATTGTAATCCATATATAAGAAATAAAAGAGTGATGCGTTGATATTACAAGAACCAAAATATAAGAAGCAACAACAATGCCCATAGCACCAACAATGAGAGTCAGCGTGTTGTTGTGAGCAACGGAAATTGTGGTCAACAAATACATTCCGGATGGCGTCCAGACCTCAATCACAAATACAATGGTCACTCATCGAAGACCCAAAATCCAAAACAAAACTTGCGCTTGAGTATATGTAAGCAAAATTCAGAATCCTGATTCAAAATGAAATATATTATGACAATATATAAGAACATGAATATGAACATTAATTTATTCTCAAACGTCACTTTTATTTATTGTTAGTAGGTAATTTAGCATGGGTATTAATGGTTTTGTTCACAGAGCGGTAAGTGTGTGTTTAAGATTTAAGTAAAATTTAGAGCGGGATTTATCCGCTGGTGATGGAAAAGGGATCATGTGTATCGAGTGAAAGAGGAAGAACGATGACCGAAGTTTTCAACAAAATATCTATATATTAATACGCTTAAAACTAAATTCGTGGGTAACGCTCTACATCTAATAGGCTTGATAGGATAGGTGAGTTAGGGGAGGGTATTTATATTATTTATTTTATTTAAAGTATTTTTTATATTTTAATTTTTATTTTATTTGGTAATTTTTTTTTGATTTGTTAACTTTCGTTAATTTGGTAATTATTTTATAATTTATTTCAATTATTTTTTATTCATTTATTTTTTAAATTTCAATTTTTTTAAAACTTTTCATTTTTTGTAATTGTTTTTTATTTTTTTATTTTTTATTCATTCCCAATTTTTTTAATTATATGTTTTTAAGTTTTTTTATTTATATTTTTTTATTTTTTTTTATTTTTTCCCAATTTCAATTTTTTTCAATTTTTTTATTTATATATATTTTTTTTAATTTTCATTTTCCAAATTTTAATTTTTTTCTTTTTTTCTTTCAATTTATTTATTTTTCTCAATATGGTATTTTTTATATTTTAAATTTGTTTTTCTCTATTTTTTTGAATATTCATTTTCTGAATTATGTATAGGTTGTTGATTTCATTTAATTTTTTAATTTTAAATTTTTTAGTTTCATTATTTTTATGCATCATTTTTCTGCATTTTTTTATTTATTCCAATTTTTTCTATTTTAATATTATCTATGTATTCATTTATTTTTATTTATTTTTAATATGCTTTGATTTTTTATTTTTCTTTTACTTTTTTATTTTTTTCAAACTTTGCATTGCACACAAATTTGATTTCAAATTACAGTAATTATTGAAGGCGCCATGACTCGCGTCATCGTGTCTACGAAGATACTATATATACGGAAACTATCAGAATGGATAGGATAGGTTGGTATATGTTAGGTTAGGTTAGGTTAGAATCTCTTGGGTAGTGTTTACCGAATTTTTTTACGGGTCCACCTAGCTGAACAATGACATTGGTTAAGTTGAGTTAGTACCTATAGGTAGGGTTAGGATAGGTTAGGTCAGGATAGGATAGGTTAGGTTAGGATAGTTAGCATAGGTTACGTAATGTTGACGACATTCATCCACGGGTCAACGGTTTTTTATGTGTGACAAATTATCAGAAAATATTCGGGAAGCATAGGATGGGTTAGTGCATACATGTTAGGATAGGTTAGGTTAGAATTTGTTGGGTAATGTTGACCGAATTATTTCACGGGTACACCTAGCCTAACGATGACATTAGATAAGTTATGTTAGGATAGGATGAGATAGGTTAGGATATGATAGGTTAGGATATGATAGGTTAGGATATGATAGGTTAGGATATGACAGGTTACGATATTATAGTTTAGGATATGTTAAGATATGTTAGGTTAGGATAGGTTAGGGAATGTTGACAGAATTTTATCACGGGTCTACGTTTTTTATGTTAGACATATTATCATGATAGGTTTGGTTAGCTTAGGTCAGGAAGAGATCGGTTAGAATATGTTAGGTTAGGATAGCTTAGGTTAGAATGGGTTATTGTCGAATTTGTTAGATAATGTTGACGATATTTTTTCAAGGTACACGTTTTTTATTTATGATATATTATCAGTGTAGCTTTGGTTGGGGCAGGTTAGGATATCTTAGGTTAGGGTAGCTTAGGTAGGTTATGTCGACAAATTTTTTTACTGGTTGATGTTTTTTATGTTTTCCTAATTATCAGGATAGCTTCACTTAGGATACGATAGGTTGAGATAGGATAGGTTAGTATATGTTAGTTTTGGATGAGTTAAGTTAAAATATGTTATGTAAGAATTTGTTAGGTAATATTGACTAAATTTTTCACGGGTCCACCTAGCCTTAGGATGACGTTGGTTAAAGTTAGGTTAGGATGGGATATGTTAGGTTAGGATAGGTTTGGTTGGCATTTGTTAGGACAAGATAGGTTAGAATATGTTATGTTCAAATTTGTTAAATAATGTTGACGGAATTTTCTCAAGGGTCCCCAAAGCTTATTGATGACATTGTCCGTGGAATTTCCACGGGTCCTGCTAGTGCAGGTTAAGGCGCTATCAATTTAGATATAATAATAAAACAAACATCCCAACTTTCATTACTGATGCTATAGGCACAACATTCGCTTGTTGTGCACTTGAAAACTTGCACTTGAATGTATATAATCAAAACTCAGAATCTTGAACTAAAACTAAATATATCATGACAATAAGGTATAGTTTTTGAGAACATGAATATCGGCATTAACACATTTGCGAACATTAATTTAGTTTCATTATTAGGCTGTAATTTGGCGCAGGTACTGACGATTTTGTTTATCTCACGCTTGTAACTTTTCCTAAAAGAATTCATTTATGAGCGTCTCGGACGCCTATGAATATTGGAGGTATTATGATGATGTCGCTGTAAGTAACTGGAGATGTAAGTTGTCGTTGTTTGATACAGAATTAGCAGGTTACGGCTATATCAATTTAGATGTAATTCATATAACAAACATCCCAACTTACATTACTGATGCTATAGGCACAATATTCGCTTGTTGTGCCCGCATCGAGCAAAAATCAACTGTGCTTTTATCATTAGGATAATAATGGAAACTGGTCTGAATAAAACCTATAGCAAAAATGTCGTAGTTAACACTGATGGCAATGATGGGAGACAGAATAACTCTCTAAATGCTTATATCAAATTTATAAGTTAATAATTATATTTTAGTAATGTAGGACAACCAATTATTGAAATGATTTGTCATGACCTGTAAATTAAAAATTACATAATGATTGAATCAACTCATTTGCAGTCATTAGTATGAGCAAACTATTTTTTTGTGCGTATATGACACACACAAAAAATAATTTAGTCACCCTTCAAGTCCAGAATCATTGATATAGGTCAAGTTAAACACTCGTTCAAATTGAAAATATAAAATTGAATTCGAATTGAGATATAGACCTTTTTTGATTGAGATAAGCTGACATTTCATGATATAATAAACTTTTCGGTATAAAATTATGTTTTACGAAAATACATATGTTAAGTTGATATGGTTTTCAATCAACTTGCGATTGACGAAACGGTTCTTTTCGTGTTAAGATTTCTAAATATTTTTGAGAGTGTATAGACTCGCATTGATGAAACTGGTTACCTGTTGGACGCATCTTGTCGGTCGAGAGTAGTGACAATAAGTGGGTCACTTCAACATTTCAGTTACTAATCTGATTCGTATGAAATTAGGCCAGTATATGTATTTGTTGAATGTAAACGTTTATTCACTCATGTGACTTTTTCATTTAGGCCTTAGTTACTCATCTTTAGAAATTAGTGACCCATCTTTAGAAAATCAATAATTTAGGTCAGATGAAATGTTCGTTTAAATTGAAATTATTAAATTCAATTTGAATTAAAATATTCACCTATCTTTGATGGTGACAAACTGACATTCCATGGTGACAAGAATCTTTCCAGTATAGTATCTTATTTTACATAAATACAGTCGTTAAATTAATATGGTTTTCAACCAGCGTCTCAACTGAGCGAAGATTTCTTCCACTGTTCATTGATAATATTATTGAGAGTCTTCACTGACTCGCATTGATGAAACTGGCTACCTTACGGAAAGCTACTTGCGGTGGAGAGTAGCAACCTTAAGGGGGTCACTTCAGCATTTCAGTATTGTCATATGATTCGTTTGAAATTTGGCCAGTATATGTATTTGTTGAATGTAAACTTTTTTACTCGTGTGACTTTTTCTTTAGGCCTTACTTCTTTTGAAAATGACGAAAAATTAGTTTTTTGGTACATTTTTATGGATATTTCGAAAGAATATATGTCATTGAGTTTATATGCTAGAACAAAAACAAAGACAGTTTTAGAATCCTTGAAACATTTTAACAAAAGTATGGTGGAAAGTTTTTACAAATGAAAATTTGTTTTATTTTATATATGATCACTAACTAGCATATACAATAATTTTGGGTTTGAGCTTGATGCACAAAAATTATATGTGAAATTGGGAAGAAAGACACAATACTTTTGTTAGAAATGTTCAAGGGATTCTAAAACTGTCTTTGTTTTTTCCTAGCATGAAAACTCACCGACTTCTATTCTTTTGAATGTTGAAAATTAGAGGTTTTGGGTATAAGCGAAAAACGAAATTTTTTGTTGAAGTGTAATATAATGGGCATTGTATATAATTGAATGCTGCTTTCATATTTATTTCGATTACCTCCATGCATAACTTCATATTCACACTGTGAATTGTAATTAAAAAAATAGTAATTTTTTTTATAAAAATTTATGAAATTTAATATTTGTAACCTTATTCTTATGAAATTTGACTCATATATGTAACTTTTGAAAAGAAACACAATTTTTTCTATTCATTTTGTCAAATTAAGGCCTTGGTTTGTGAAAACATTAGACATATTTGTTATTT
Organism: Morinoia aosen; assembly: GCA_030386875.1. Classification (NCBI taxonomy): domain Eukaryota; kingdom Metazoa; phylum Arthropoda; class Malacostraca; order Amphipoda; family Talitridae; genus Morinoia; species Morinoia aosen. The sequence goes on along the minus strand of CM059576.1, from coordinate 69,863,002 downwards.
AGTTCCTTTTTATTGATATTTCAAATGTATACAACGAATTGAATTATTATGCTAGAACAAAACCAAAGACAGTTTTCGAATTCTTGTACCATTGTAAACAAAGTTACACTTACAAATTTCCATTGCTCGTTTTGTTTCTTTTTATATAGGGTCGAAATGGGGTTTTTGGCTGCTGCCAACAGCGATATGGAAGAAGAATATGACAGTGATAATAGTGTTGTAGACCCTACACATGTTCCGGACGAAATTCATTTTATGGGGAGGGTAAAATCATAGGTTACGAAAATGGGGATACATATGGTAAATTTCTGTAATATCATTATTTCGTGGCATTTTATATAATTATTTCACTGCCTTTCGTTATTTCAGACGCAGTGGCAGAGCCCGAAGACATCAACGTAGAGGTTCCTTCCGGTGAAAAAACTGAATTTGGTAGCAATCCTGTTATCATTGAAATTAATAATAATACTATATCTACTGATTCTAGAGACCAGCGAGCTCTGGAAAGGAAGACAACCAATTCAGGGCTCTGAATGGTTTGGCTGATTCAATACAAGCTCCCGTATTCAGTACTGGTGAAAGCTACCAGGATCTGAGTCTCTCCAGTCCTATCGCCTACGTAAAATGATTTTTGTTTGAATTTTTTTTTGGATCTCCCTGTGAAACAAAGAAACTTATACTCAGCTCAAAAAAAGTTCGCAATACTGATTGCAAAGAAATTGAGCAATGGATTGGCATAATTTATTACTTTTCTTTGATCAAAGTAACAGTGTTAGGATGCATTGGAGCACCCAGTTGCCCGGTCTTTGAGAGGTGCCTGTAAGGCATGGGCAGATAGATGGCTTGGAGTGAAGTCCAACCTACATTTGGTGGATAATACCTCCCCCATGACCACACCATGCCCATGGCTGAAGACAGGTTCAGTAAGGTGCGCCCAATGATTATCCATCTACAATTGAAGTTCTGAAAAGTCAGCTCACAGAAAGAAAAGATTCCCTGTCCCTTCAGCTCAATTTGAAACTCATGTGAGGTATCAGACAGGCCACTGGGCATATGTGGCTGAAGCCCGACGCATTTGCAGACTTGAAGGATGCACTGGGGCAACAAATGTTGTCTGTCGTAAATGCAACGTGCATCTATCTGTGTTTCTATGGAAAAGTAACCATTTTGCCAATTATCATACTCTGCAAGCACTGTGGTAATTTCCTGTACTGAAGGAATGGAAAATTGAAGCTTTACTCTAGCTAAAATATATTGATCTAGCTTTAGCTTTGATGTTTACAGAAAAAAATTAATTTGGCGTATTTTTCATCAGATTTACTTGGTGTATATTTTTTGGTTGTTATAAATTTTTACTGTCTTTGATAACAATACGGTTTATTTCAGTATATTTGTTTAGGTGAAAGTAATTCCCATATTCATAAGCAATAAGTAATTTGAAACCAATTACAAAGCCTTTTACTGTGGTCGTTATTTACTAGTCCTAGTTCATGGATTATTATAAACAAAATAAACACTTCTAAAATAGGAATTAATTAATTTTTATCTTTAGTCGTATTGGTATTTTTTAGGAAAATATAAGGACTGTGTTTTATAATAAATTGTCACAAATTATTACTATTTTTTTAACCATTTATGTAGATGTTCAAATTTTTCCATGATAGCGAAATACCCACTTGTGGCCCTAACTGAACGAATTAGTTCAGTATATGTAAATTCATGAATAATATAATTTTTAAAATTTAATGACTGGAGTCTAACTCAAAACTCTCCGATACATCGAGATACCGTGTGAAAATATTTTTTTCTGCACGAACACATAGTCCCGGCCGTAAAGGGTTAAGAACAAATATGAATGAATTATAACTTTTCGGCTGACAATAGCCGAACTGAACTATTTCGTACAGCCCAAAACAGAAAGCCCATAATCCTAACTGAACGAATTAGTTCACTGAACTTATCATGGTTTAGTAAACGCGCATTATGACATATAAACAAAAACATCGTTCCATGCCGTTATTGAAGATGTATATTCATTATCAATATTTTTTACTTCAGTGCTACTCACCTTCTTATGATCCATCAGTGTAATAAAGTGGAAGTGTCCAGGAAGTTCACAACACCGACCGCACCTACCAACAAACATCGCCGCACTGACTATATTCTCGTGCGGAATTATCATCTTGCGACATTCGGCATGCAGATCGGAGCTGTACGAATGCGTCTAGTTAGGCCATGAAACAACTAGCGTAAAATATCTCTCGCATTTCTTTCATATATTCCACTGTACGAATTCGTTCACGTAGGCCGTAAAGGGTTATGGAGTTGAGGGAACGCAGAATCTATGCACAAAGTGCACAGGAGCAGTGAGCCAGGAAAGAAGTTCATGAAACAAGAAAGGTTTCTGTTGCATTGACAGGGAAGAAAACAAGTCTCTAGTTGAGGAACACATTGCCAAAAACACCCTGTCAAAAAAACACATTGCTGGAAAACACATTAAAAAAACACATTTCATTCTCTACATGGAGACTTGTTAACTAGTTGTAAACTTTGGGCTAATCGAGTGCTACAAAGGCGACGGTTGCATCCTCGATAGAACAATCTGACAACGCTTTAGAATACTCATAAACGGTGGGGGAAGGTCCCTCACGCTAGAAAAACTCTGTATAACCTATGTATATCTACTGGAAGAATGACTATTTATTTTTCTTTGCTCTACCTGTGGGAAGGGAAATGATTAAAGATTAGGTCTCTGATGCAGGGACAAGCTATTTAGGTTACAGCGGATCAGTCAAGAGATCATGTCATTAAAAATAAAAACGGCTATCTCATTGACCAGCCTAATACTGAAAGGTTTGGCACGCTCACCGATTTTTGAATGGCTTAGTTTAAATACGGGACAAGTACACATTGCCAACGCCGCCTTGAAAACACAAATCACATGGGCTAGTGGTCTCATAAATTTCTGTGCCTATTCTCAGTCTACCTTTGAGAATGCTTTAACTTTAGGCTTCCACCTTACTGACTGGCGCAACTTGCCCAGCACAGCTCATAGGTGAAGAGCCATCGGCTTGACAAATATTTTACTTTATTTTACATCTTTTTCTTGACAAAATTTTGAGAAATTACGATACGAAAGAAAAGAAAAAAAATTATGTTTCCAAAAAGTCAGTACAAAAGTTCAGCACGATGGGTTATTGTAAATTTCTTAATATAAAACGACTGATGTCTAATCTATGGAAGAATCACAATAAGTTTTTAATTTCTTTAACAGTGATTTTGTCAACTGAGGGCAAAGCAGTAAATATGTCATCCTAGTTTGCTGCACGACAAAATGCATGAATAGAGGTTAAACTTGCAACTGACCAGCGAAAAGGAAAAACATTTAGACGTTGATTCAGAATCACTTTGAACAATGAAAGAAAAAATAGGAATCAGTTTATCAGTTAAACCCACACATTCACTGAACCTGTCTGATGCTCCAGCTTTCCCCAACTTGAGTTGTTAAATCTTAGCATGAGGATGCACATATTAAGCCTAACCTCAGTCAAATTCATTTGACAGGTAAATCTGTAAAATCACACACTCAGTGTTCTGCAAACATGCGGTTAATCCAGAATCTGACATTTCTAACATTACACTGCAGCACACTGGCTATGTAACGCACTAGCTTCACAACGTCACGACGGCTAGTCTGTCTCAATGTGGGTGGTTTACCGGCCGCCAGAAGCATCCTCGAATGCTCTAGAAACCGGCTGTTCACCGCTATCAAACACAGGTTGTATGAAGGCAATCGACAAATATAGCTAATTCACAAACACGTTTGGATTAATAAGTCTCTGACACAAATTCACATCACCAAAGGACACAAAACTTAAAATTATCCGGGAAGCGTTGTTTCCCTTGTGCGCACTTTAATCAAATAGAACGCTGGCGTCAGTCTTGCGAACCAGCGCGGATCCGCAGAATGTTGCCGAAAAGGACTTCCCAATTTTCGAGTCTGGTGAGACGCGACAGATGCCGTCCAATGGCAGCTTGTGACAAGGATTGGTAGATCCTGAGTAGTTTGGTGGACAAGTCGTAACAGGCGCTGAACTCTTTGTGTGAAAATTGTGGAGGGAATTGTAGGCCGTTACAAAGGCCCTGACGCTGTCGGCCCTCAATTTCAAGTCAAGTTCAAGTGGGGAGAAATGATCGTGCGGTGTTTATAGAGCTTAATTATTGTTTACTGGGTCAAACTGTTTCCGCGTGTTCCATTGTCACTTACCACAATTTGAAGCGAGGTTTGTGAGAGTTCCGTAACTGTTCCGGGCGTTCCGGATTTTAGGGCCATTAATATCAGTTCCACGGAACGTTCCGTTCCTAGCGTTCCATTGTTCCGTACTTTAGGGATTGCCCTATAACTCATTGAAAACTCATTCGCGCAGTGTTGCCAATCTAGCGATTTTCCCTCTAAATCTAGCGGTTTTATGATGCATCTAGCGGTATGAAAGTGGCATCTAGCGGCTAGCGGGAAACCTAGCGTATTTTTTATAACGTCTAGCTTTTTTCTAGCGGTATTTTTATTGAAAATTTTATATGTTATGTGAAATGTATTGGTGTTATCAACCCCGTAGAGCTTTCACATTCAGTTTGGCGAAGCGCACTAGTTCAATCCAGATTTTTTCTCGTTCGATACGCGTCCAATGTTGAGCAACTGCTTGCTGCTAGTGCTAGCCGACACCGCATTAGTAACGCTACCACGCCTGCCACGGGCAATCGCTCGAGTGTCGATACGTTGTGTTGCCTGTTGCTCTCCGTGGCACAGTTGTTAAGGGATCAGCCTTGTATGTTGGAGACGAGGGTTCGTGTCCCGGCGCTGGCGCGGAGATTTTCCCCGTTGGGTATAAGGGAAAGCTCAAGCACAATACCCCACTCAACCCAGGTGTCGGAAATGGGTACCGGCTTTACGGGGGAACCGTCATGGTGTCCTATATATATATATAGGGTTAGTTATAAGACATTTGAAAAAACAATTCTTAAGATCATATGTATCAGGCTTGATTGGAAATAAAGCATCCCAAAGATGCCGATGTTTGTTTGTTTCTGTTCGTAGCAAAGACGCGTGCAAATGTGTTTAAGAAGTGAATAGTGATTTGTCGAAGACGCACTGTAGCCTGCGCAAAATGAATTTAAATGGCAAATAAAGTGACTTAATTAGCCACAGTAAATCTAAGAAACATGTTAATAAGAGAGGTGTTTCAGCGACAGATATAGCTCGCTTTATTATCCAGAAATTTAACGGAACTACATTACCCCTAAGCCACTCTTGCATTTAATTTAACTTGTCATTCGACCACTGTAAATTGTGATCATCTGATATACATGTTGAAGTCCACAATCGGTGGCAGTAAGGTAACGTCCCAATTAAAGATGCACAAAATAAGATGCTCAAAGATTATCAGAAAAAGTTCAAAGTCCTCATTTTCAGAATGATCTGCTGGGTGATGTTGGTGAGGGCAAGTACAGTCTAATAAAAGAGTCAAATGACATAACAATTCATAAAATGCTTTGTATTATTAAGTTCTTCCAACTTATCTAAATCTTGTCAAATCAAAAACTTGTAATGCCAAGTTTAATGTGGATGCACTAAAATGTGAATGGAAAAGAACAATACTTGATATTGGTAAAATTGTAGCAATAGACACTGACAATGCCAGTGTCATGGTTGGTGTTGGCTTACCTTATAACGTTGCCCGGCTTCGACACCGACAGCAACCGAAAAACAGCTGCCGCAGCTGTTTCACCTTCCTCCTTCTCTCAGAGGAACGAAAGCAAGGCACTTGCCGGCTTACACGAGTACCGAACCGCGGCGAAGACAATACGAACGAAGAACGGAAACACACGCGCGTCTGCACTCCACCACGTCCATAACTACACTGCCGCCATCCAGCCGCCGCCGTCCGGCAGCGGCGGCAAGATCCCAAAGTTTGGCGGTGGAGCGCACATCGCTGCAGCGCCCTCTTGCGGCGGCAAACACTTCAACACCACATCTCCCCCAGTTTCTCACGAAACTCGCAGTGCTTGGTGCCTAGCACTCGTACTCATCCAAGTACGTGGGACGCCGTCGCTCGCGGCGTGACCGCCTCAATGGCTCAGGCTCCTCCTGCTGCGGCTCCGTATCACTGTCGACAGCATTGCGCTCCTCGCCCTCTTCTTCAGGGGAGTTCTCAGCCGACGCGCGCTTTGCCGCCGGCACAACGGGCGCCGGGTTTAGTGCGTCGACAACAACTGCATCGGGCAGCGCAAAAGTAGCTGCACCGCCGCCGCCCCCTCCACCGAAGCTCACTGCTTCGGGCTCCGCGGCGCCAGCAACCCCACTATGGTTCTCAGGAACCCTAACCCGGTCACCGCCAAATCGCCGTCTCCTGACGTCGCGCACATGCCTAGGCATGCCGTCTACGCAGACTACGTACTTAGACACGACGCTGGTGACCTCACCAGACGTCCACTGCTTCGTGCACGAAGGCAGTGGGGGTTTCACCCACACCTCATCACCAACAGCAAAGCTGTTGTGCGCGCAGCCATCAATCGCCCGAAGATTGACGTCGAACGGCACTCGCCAGCGATACCGAAAAATACCGCTCGAAGGGAATGAGCCCGCCTCAGTGTCCTTCCGGGGCGTCACATTGTACCAAAATGTAGCCTCTTCAGGAGTGATACATCCCCTGGCGGCGATCCTCTTGATCGTCCGATGATTTCTCTCAACGATCCCGTTGCCGCTCGGGGCGTAGGCGGCACGGAATCGCAGTGAAATCCCCCACGCATCAGCGAACTGCTCCACAGTCGCTGATCGGAACGCCGTAGAATTGTCCAGTAACAACTCGTCACACGGCCCTCGCTCAATTACTACCTCACGCAAATGAGCGACGATACTCACTGCAGACTCATTCAGCAGCCGCCGCCAGATGGCGAACCGCGAGGGTCCGCAGACAACCATGGACAAGTAGAGCTTGTTGCCATAATGGGTTACGTCAACCGCAACCCGGCGCCAACTCTCCTCCACAGACAGACCCCCTCGCTCCACGAGATTTTCCTCCCGCAGCGCAGGATCGATCCGCTGGCAGGCCTCGCATCCAGCCAGCTCACGCTTCACCTGTTCACGCGACAGATCACTACGGATCTGATGCGCCAAGTAGAACGTCCGATCGATGCCCAAATGATGCGGCAGATGAGCCGCCCAAATGGCATCCTCGAGACTCTCCCCAGTAGCAAGCATGGCAGACACCTCTGCGACGGCTCCACCACCATCACGGTAACTAAGCCACCTCTTAGGTACCCTGGTCAGCTGGTCGGCCTTGTTCTCGATCGTCGAGACGAAGCGAACAGACACGACCAGACCATGCTCAGCGATCGTCTCACGGATCACCCCAAGACGTCGCTTCACGAGCATCTCCGCCGCGCCCTTCGTGCGAACACGATTGCGGCCGTCGACAGTGTTGTCCATCCATGTGACGACTGTCCGGGAGTCATTGGCGACCGTGAAGGTCTTAAAACCCCACGCAATCGCCAAATTGATACCCCGCGCCACCGCCTCCAACTCGGCCACGTTGATATGAAGGTGGTCTGACTCTTTTCGGAGCCAAGACGCATCCTCCACAATGAGGCCATCGACCTCAAGGGCCACCCCGACTCCGAGGGAGCTGGCATCAGCCCACACGGTAACCATACCATGCGGGTCGACACCCCACACGCCCCCAACAGGGTCTTCCCGACGAGCCCGCGCCATCAGCTCCGCAGCCAACGAGCTGACAGAACCGTCAACCGAGTCGTCCCAAGAGCCACTGCACCCCAGCCGTTTCAAGAAACTGCAACAAGGACGCAGCCACCCCGCCACGGGGTAATGGCCGACTAACCGGCCGCACAAGGAAAACAGCCCTCTCTTCGTTAAGCCGGCATTCACCGAACCAAACTCGGAAAGAGCAGTTCCCGCGACATCCGAAGATGTCCGTTGGAATCTTTCCGTAGAGAAATCCCCAACAACCGGCCTCCATCCAGGCTCTCAGGCTCCTTCGCCGCAAGTCCGTACCGCGCCAAGTGCTCCCGGAGCTCCTGCGCGCTAAGAATGGACTCACAAACCACTATATCGTCGATATAGTGGTCGATATAGTGGTCCGTCCCTCGACGAACGCGGTCGTTCAACGACAGAACCTTGCCGAGAATCACCGTCATGATTCGAGGCGCACACGAGAGGCCGAAGCCTAATCGCGTCAAAGCGTAAGGCACACCCTTAAACTTCACGATCTGGTACCGCCACAGATCCTCGGAAACGTGGATCTGCAGGTACGCAGACTTAAGGTCGACGACCTCAAGCTCGCCCCGCAGCTGCCGCCACTTCCGAATCTTGTCGCCACACACAGCGACCATGTCATCACCAGTATGACACTCGACAAAGCCGTTCAACTCACGATAATCCATGACCGGACGGACTTTGTCCTTCGTTGGCTGCACGACGGCCAGCAACGGAATGACGCCCTGGATGGGGCCTTGCCATCGCCTCAACCAACCCTTCGAGATCCAACTCTGAATCTCCGCATCATAGCGCTCACGCACGAGAGGCGCCCGAGTACATCCATACTCCGCGATCCGAGTCTGCAACCCCTCGGGCGGCTTCTCGGACCACCGCCAACTGACGGTCCACCGACCGTCAGCGAACCTAGCAACAAAGTCAGGGTCGACAATCTCGATCGGCGCTGGCGCACCTCTCGACCCCACCGACCCCAACCCTGCCACCAGGCCGGCTCCCAGCTTGGCACAGGCGAATCCATTGTTGGGCCCCTACGGCATCCAGCTGACCAGGATCTCCCCCAGTCAACTGCATACTTCGAGTCAGGACCTCTCCTGACGGTGATGCCCCCCATGTGATCAATAACATCACTCCCTAAGAGACAGTCCACGCCAAGATTCTCCAACTCCGGCATGACAAGTGCAGTGACACCAAAGCAATGCCCCTGCAACCCGACTACCACACGACAGTGCTTCCCCACATGGGAAGTTCTGCCGTCCGCCGTTAGCAACGGCCGCCCCGGCCGGGGGCGTTGGCCCACCACCACCCGCGGACAAACCACCGTCCGCTCGCTCCCGGAGTCTACCAGACACCAAGAACAATGCCCATTCAAGATGGCACGAACGACTGGCAACCGACGCCCCGTCGTAACGCCAGTCGCTCCGAGCGATTCTAGATCGCCCCGCCCCAGCGACACACTCGTGCCGCTCAAGGTCCCTCTCTCCGAGGGGGCGCCGTCACCTCCCTCGGGGAGAGGAGACCTCCGGTAAGCTCGGCTTACACGGTTTCCATTGAGGAGGACGCGTCGCCCTGGCTGGCATCCTCCGCAGAGAAACCCGACCCACCAACCGTAGGCCTACCTACCGCCGGACAGTCGCAAGCAAAATGCCCGACCTCTCCACACGCAAAGCATGCGAACTTCCTTTTTGCGGGAGCCTTCACGGCCCCCTACCAGCAGGTGCCGCAGCGCCTTGCTTCTGCGGGCACACCCGCACGCGGTGTGCACCGCCACAGCGGTAGCAAGCACCCTTGCCACCACTGCCCTGCTTCCCCGAAGCAGCAAGGTCTGCCCCGAGCCTGGCCTCCTGGCCTCGCCCGGCTACAGCCCTCTGTGCGGCCATTCTTTCCCGCACTTTCGACACCACAGCATCGAACGGCGTAGTATACGCGTCCTCACGCGAAACTGCCCAAGTATACAGAGTAGTGGGGAGACTCTCGTAGAACTTGACCCTAAAAATCAAATCCTTCTTAGTCGACCCCACTCTCCCACCCAGACGCGCCAAGTCATCCAGGTACACGTCCACCGACTCCCCGGCTGCAAGCCGACGGTCGGTGAACCGCCTATACGCCTCCTGCATAGGCAACGCAAATTGCAAGACCAGCGTAGACCGAACTACCTGCCACTGAGCAGCATCACCGACAGTCATTGAGCGAAACACCCGAGCGGCATTGCCGTCGAGCATGAACCCGATGACGTCGGTCGGAGCTACGCGCTCCAGCTGGCAGAGCCTCTCCAGGTTCTCCAGCCACTCCAGCGCGTCGACCGATCCATCGCCAGTCAACTTAGGCAGCTGCCTAGACAACCGGTCGAGGATCGGACCACGCGCCTGAGTCAGGATGTTAGCCAACAGGCTAACATCCACAAGCACTCCCGACGTGCTCCCCGCCGGCGGCACTGGCGATCCCGCATCGCCAGCTCCGGCTGCCGCAGCCTTTCCAGCCGCCGCCATCTCGCTACCAACAAGATGGCTACCACCGCCAAAAGCCTAGATAGCTTGTTGGCTTACCTTATAACGTTGCCCGGCTTCGACACCGACAGCAACCGGGAAAACAGCTGCCGCAGCTGTTTCACCTTCCTCCTTCTCTCAGAGGAACGAAAGCAAGGCACTTGCCGGCTTACACGAGTACCGAACCGCGGCGAAGACAATACGAACGAAGAACGGAAACACACGCGCGTCTGCACTCCACCACGTCCATAACTACACTGCCGCCATCCAGCCGCCGCCGTCCGGCAGCGGCGGCAAGATTCCAAAGTTTAGCGGTGGAGCGCACATCGCTGCAGCGCCCTCTTGCGGCGGCAAACACTTCAACACCACAGTTGGTGTAACCAATAAAGAATATCAAAAGCTGAAAAAAGAAGTTCCTTCTCTAATACAATTTAGAAGTGTGTGTCATTCGTAGCAGCTTGGTGTATCTCATGAAGCATATTAATTTCTACCTCGAAATTTTTATTTTTTTTATCTGAAACATACACGTGGTTTTCTGTGTCACCATCAAAACAAGTATCCTACCAAAAGCTGTATGTAAAAATCATTGACGGAAATTCTCTTATTAAAATACCAGCAAACGGTCAGACAATGTGGCTCTCGATCGAATGTGCGGTTCGTAATATTTTAGCGCAAAGGATTGAGTTGAAATCGCATTTCCAAATAACAGAATCAAAGGAGAAATACTACGTGACATATTTATCTTCTTACCAAATAAGTAGCTCTACTTATCAAATGCCAAGAAGTGTTCTTCAAAAAATTGGAACTTCAGAGGCGGTTTTCCAGTCGTAATCTCTAAGTGATCGAGTAACCCTCGGGGTTACGCGGGTTACTCGATCCGTCAAAAACAGTGTTTCCAAAGATGATCCGTTGCCGAGATTGCTTCTAGAAACACAGGTTAGTGTCACCCGAGTAACTTTTTCTGTAACCTCGTTTTGAAAAGGATTATGACCGGGTTGGGTTATGACGTCACAAATGTTTGCAAACAAATTTTAGGCGGGCTGTCGCTAATGTGGTACTATGTCCGTAAATAATTAAAAATTAGCGTTCAAATAGGATGAAATTGTAAGATGTGTGTATAGTATTTAGTATTTTAGCATATTGTGTAAAGGTTTTAGCATGAAAATGAAAAGTTATATGGAATTGACATTGAACACAAGCAGCGTATTTGCTGTAAGGCTAGGGCAGTTAATAGTCATCAAAATACAAGTATTTTTCTTTTTTCATTAACATATCTTGCAATTAATAGTATTGCTTTAATTAATTTTATATGCATTTAAACTTTTTTGTATGAATTAAGTTTGTGAATTGCTTTTTACTTAGTTATTGCTGGCTGAACTAACTATCTGATTGATTTGAATTGTTGTGGTACTAGATATAAGGGTCTTGTTATTATTTATAGTTCATTCTTCTCACACAATTGAAATGATGTCATGTAAGTATACAAGTTTGACTAGTTTTGTGAATATAGTCTTATAGAAATATTTTGTGGTAAATGTGAAGCGTTGCCCAGTAATCGATTTTTAAGTTTTCGGTGCATTAAGGTAATTAATTGGATCAAAGTAAACAAGTTTTCTTCTGTGGACTTTCCGTTGGAAATGAGTACTTTACAAGTTATAGTGGTAAATGACCTACCGCAACTCCAGTCTTCAAAGCAGAAAGTAATTCATCAAGCGCATCAGATGGCAACACTACAATGGACTCTCCCTTCTGATGCGCTCGAATGATTGAGGGCATTCTTGCCATCTAAGACAAAAGTTAACATACTGCTATAACTCATTATTTTTGGAGGATAATTTCTATTGTGTTATTAACTAAAAGGTCCTAGAAGTGGGTTCAGGCTCTGTGGGGCCGGCAAATAATAAATTACGAAGTACCCAAACGCACTCTACCCAAACTAAACCTACCGCTGTAACTCGTTTGATACTAATTTGCGACGGAAAGTGCGTAGAAGAAAGGTTGTTTATTTCAATCTAATTAGCTATGTTTATGCACTGAAAAGTGGGAAATTGATTATGGTCCTTCCTTTAACGTTTAATGTCATTTAAGTATGGGACATTATGTTCTTCATCTGTTAATTGATGATCCATTTGAGAGATAACTTCATCATAGCTTTGTAATTTTATGGAAATGTTTTGAAATATCTTTCATCTGATATGTTACTCCATGTAATCAAATAGTAGATGATAACATTCATGCTGAGAGTGAATTGACACTATTATCATCTATTGAAAAAATCATCTTGGCTTTAAAAATTTGGCACATGTCTTTGTTAAACTGTCAAAATAAGATGCCTTACGCATTTATGCAAATTTTAAGTACATCTTGAAAATTTTACAATTATGTTTCAAAGAGAACATCATTTTTGGAATAAGTATCCAAAATTAATCAAATAGTGAGTCAGTTGAATAATTTATTCAAGTATTTCATTGTTGCTACTGAGCTGTTCTCACAGAGTTTTAATTTAGAAAAACCAAATAACTTTTATGTTTAATAACCTAATCAAGCTAACTCAATCTTTTTACTCTATTCAGCCATAATGATGAAGTCTCATCTCCTTGCCTAATACCAAAAATACTTATAAATGTGTTTGGTAAAAGCATCTAAGTATGGTCAGCTGATTAAAAGTATTTGTGCTGTACTCAGAACATAAACTCTCTTAACTTAATATTTACTAAGTTATTTTCAATTCAATAACAGCTATTTTGCATTATTATGAACTGTAAAAAACCAATGGCATAAAGTAGTTGCTAGTTTAACCCTATATAAAAAAATACTTTTTCCCATAGATGTTTCTTTTTCCACTGATTCTTTCTTACACCTTATTATTGTACTCGTATTACTGTTATTACAACCATCAGCACTAAGCTGGTTCTGATATGTGGTAGTCACTGATATCAGGCTAGTAAAAAACTCCTACTTAATGGTGAACTTTAAATAACATAAAAAGAAAGAAATTCAAGCAGAACTACAATGTATTGAGGCTATTTTTGATAGAGGACCAAAAAGTCTTGTGGGGTGCTGAAGGGTTAATAAAACCAGCTGTGCTACCTGTGCAATTAGTGTGCAAGCTTTCATTCCCATGTTCTGTTCAAAACTTAAGAGAAAAATTTTTGTTCCTCGTTTCATTGAGATAAAAAGAAACCATAAAGGACATATCATAATTTTTCAACTTGTCATGGTATTTTTGAAAGGAGAGCCTATTTAGTACGTATTGTAGACTGTTTTCTATCACAACAGGCAATTATTGTCCAAAGCAGCCTGATAAAAATTTATTTTAGGAGACGTTTATGTCGATTGTACTTTTAACATTATATTTGCTAAAGCAAAATGACTCTCAGAATTGGAAAAAGACAAACAGAAAAAAGAAAGGTATAAGCAAAACCTCCATAAAAAACATTTGTATCCCTTCCTTTTTGAGAAAGTACTATAAAATATTCAAGTTCCCTGTAAAAGATTATAAAATGAAGAAACACTCATAGTGAGCCTCCTTCTTTTCATCAGATATGTTCCATTTATCTTCTTGATATACATTGTGTCTTAGTGTATCATTATTCAGGACAACTAATTTGAGTCAGCTTGCAACAGATGTGTGTTTAGCAAAGAATAGGAATTTTTTATTCAGTGATATCAACATTATCATAGTGTTGATGAAAGTGGCAGTAGCTTCTTTCATTGCATGAATTTGCTTTTTATATGATTAAAAATTGTAACTAAATCAGCTTGGTATCTAAAGCTATGCCTTTTTCCATTTCAGGCACCATCAGCGTTCAAACCATGAGCATATATCACAGTCCAGTGAAGGGGCCCCATGCCACCGGTTCAGAGTTTTGCAAGGATTCTTACAAGTTGCAAGTGGATATCTGGAAGTTTATTTCTTAGGTGAGTTATTTATCAGGTTTAAGGAAAATTTCACTATTATGTATATGGAAAACTATTGCTCTACAATTGAGAAGCTTGTTAGTTTAATGTCAGAAGTGATACAAATCATTCACCATGTTGAAGACAAGGGCCCTGATATTGAGGTGTGGCATAATTGGGCTGTCATCATCACTTATTTCAGTTAAGCATATGTCTTGATGACCAGATGAAAAGAATAAGTAAATAATATTAATAGATAAATTACCAGTAGCTCAATAATTATATATATTAATAATTTGGAGCACTTCAAACCTATCTTTTGTACATCACCATTTTGAGAGTTCATTGATTTTGTTTGCATCAACTTCTGAGAGTTCATTGATTTTGAGAGTTCATTTTGAGAGTTCATTTCTCTGAGAGTTCATTGAGTCCACTTTGGATGCATGTGCATTGAAGGATTCTGATTATAGAATTAGAAATATGAAATGTTATCTTTTAATTTTTAAAAATTTGTATACTTGCTATAAAATAATATAAATTAAAGTGAGTTATGTACTCCTCTCTTCTACAGTACTGCAAGTGAGTAGGTCTTTATCAGCATCAGCCTAAAAGTATTGATTTATCTATGGCCTGAGTATTCCGCTTCTTCCTAAATCTCAGTCAATCTAAGTTCAATTATTTCAATTTCCAGAGGAATCTACTGGATTTTCATCTAGCAGCGAATTGAAAGAAACTCATGCAGCAAAGGGTTGCATACTCTCCACTACAGAGGAACATCTGGGCAGCTTCAGACTCAGCACTGCAGGGTAAAAGCCCAACATGCTGTACAGCCAAGAGGTTTGTTGCATGGATAGGGCACTGAGTTGATGTGGTCGTGTGTTCATTTATTTTTACTTGTGTTCATTTTTTGCCATCAGAGATTCAAACTTGATTCTGACTTTACCTCATTTATGCATGTATTTACTCTTGGTGTGTTGTGCACTGTTTTTAAGATGACTATGATAGAGGGAAGTGTCGTACAGAAAATCATATAAATTTAGTAAGTTTTCAGGATTTATACTATCCCTTTTATATGATTGGAGGTATGCAGATTGTGGGTGTTATGGTGAGTATTTAAAAAAAGGGATGCTCCTCATTTTTAATTCTATCTTACCTCTTCTAGACTTGATGGTACAAATTATAGAGATTTTATGTGGGTTTCTTTAGGAAAACCGTATTTTTTGTTGCTATTTAATGTGTTCTGGCCATGGGATTGATGTAAATCTTGCAATTTATTCATTAATTTCTTGTTTTATTGAGCTGCTCCCTTTCACTGTTGAGAAAACTGTTTAGATCCAATTGGTCATTCAACTTTTGTAATAGCATTGGATGAATACCTATGGCTGTAAAAGATATTTGAATGATCTACAACATACTACTTCTCAGGTGGAACCAGAAAACCTTCATGCGTTTTCACATCTCTGTTTCCATGTCACCATATCTTAGTCTCTTTAAGGTCAAGTTGCTGATAAATTTTTTTAACACACTATATTTTCACCTTGACGTCTCAAATGGTCAAGAATCAGGTCCAATTTATGCAATCAAATGATGATTGTGAGCCCTTGCCTGAACATGTATGCTCCTCCAACCTGTTCAAATCAAATCTCTCGTTGGCTGAATCACTCATCATTCTGAGTTGTAGAACATTTCTGTTCAGGTAATTTTCAAATGAATTATTAATGTTTTTTAGAAACTTTAGTTATTTGGGCTAGATGCCTCTTTTTTGTTAAAAAAATTGGAAGAACATGGTCTTTGGAGTGTTGTATTACACTCTTCCATAGCACTTTGCACCCTCAAATTCACGTTAACCGTCGCATTCTCAATTTTTTATTTCTTGTGTTCCAACTTCATGCTGTTAGGATTTATGTAAACTTTAATTCTTGACATTGTTTATTTTTTACACAAATGACTATCAAGACGTACACCACCAGGAGCTGTACTACTGGAAGAAAGTCTTCTAGCACATGAAGTCCTGCCAGCATTGCAGGAGCTGCAGTCACAGCATGAGGTCGATCCCCAGCACTTAGATCAAGACCTTCAGAGCCTTCAATCTTCCAAACGTGTGTTATTCGTTTTTATGCCAGAGGAAGAGTGATCTAATTGCTCCTACTATGCATGGTATCAATTACATGTTGGTACTCGGATTTGTTGAATGTAAATACAGGGATATCAATATATTTGACTCAATGAGTAGAAAGCAATGCACTTAATTTTGGTATGCAGGGTGTTGTGTAATTCGATGCACATATTTTAACCACATATAGAGCTATGAAAAACCCTCTCTGTGGTGATTTTATTGTTCGTTAAATCAAATTTTCCACAAAGTTACATCACTTCAAAGTTTTTTTACCAAGAATACTTATGGTCGTAAAATTTTTATTTCATTGCCGATTTTTATAGAAATTTAGTTAAGGGTGATAATTATCCTACTTTTGAAGTGAATATTTTATATTACTGCAAAATATTGACCCAGAAAGTAATTACAGAGGTCCAGAGTCAAAGTCAAATACGTTAATGTTCTCAATTGAAAATGTACAAAAAACTTATTGCATCACAAAGTTTACATCAAGAGCCTTGAAATGATGTAGTAAAATTACAAGTTATCTTCCTTTCCTGCTTTAAAATAGATTTTCACAACCAAAACAGCCCCTGGTTTTGCGTGTAGCCTCAAGATAATAAGGCTGCTATTGTCGCGTCGCACCGGCGTGTAACATAAATTAACTGGTATACGAACTGAAGTACTATGGGCACATTTTGTTCCCATGTAAATTACCGTCAAATCTAAAAACTTGAGCTCAAACTTAATGTGGCGATTGTACGATGTGTTCGTATTTTAGAACAACTTACTTGATTATTTATCCAAATTCTGAAATACTAACACATTGTACAATCGCCACATTAAGTTACTTCAATTCACAAGTTCAACAAATTAGTTTATGTTACAAACCGGCGTGACGTTACGATAGCAGCCTTGTAGTGAGGCTACACGCTGAGCCAGACGGCTGTTTTGGTAGTGAAAATCGACTTTATTTTTTGACGGAATAAGTTCAATGTACGTTTTCAATCGAGATCATAAACGTACTTGGTTTTGACTTTAGATCTCTGTAATTACTTTGTGGGTTGATATTTTGTTAAAATATTTACCTCGAGAATAAGCTAAGTACTACCCTAAATTAAATTATCCATATCAGCCAAGAAATATAATTTTTATAACCAAAAGTATTTTTGGGGAATAAACTTTGAAGAGAGATAACTTTATTTAAAACTTGATTTTTTGAACAATACAATCACTACAGAGTGTGGATTTCGTAGCTCTATCTGTGCTTAAAATATGTACATCGAATTACACAACATTCTGTATTTTAACATATCGTGCTTTCTCTACTATTATTATTATTAACCTTACTTAACCAAATAATTTGAGTTGTATTTGTTCAAAGGCAATGCACTTACTGCTAATGTAAGATTTCAATTGCATATCTGGGGTCATTGTGTTCCTATAATTATTTTTTCGATGAAATTGAGATTTTTTACTTGCTCTTTAAACATTTTTTCATTGTGAGGAATTTCAGCTGGTTCATTCATGATTTGGCTTCTTATCATTGAATGTAAAATAATTTTCGTTGTACTTGTTCATTGTTTTTTATGAGTGCAATTTTGCGTCTTTTCACATGGCGGCTTAGCATAACAACGCCAACCACGAATTGAGATGGAATGGTGTTTGTTACAATGTATTGGTGTCTCTCATGTTGAGTAGGTGTGTGTCTTTCTGTCCAAAATATTTCATCAAAACTTTGGTGATGTCTCAGTATAAAGTCCATCTTACATGTGGTCGTCAAGAAAAATCGAATTATTAATATGTAATATGTCATTTTTTGTTCCGACGTAGTAAAAACAAACTTCTTTTATGGTAAGCCAAAGAACTGGAAGATAGGTTTGCCTCTTTGAATTTTAATAATCACATGCACATATGAAATTGTAGAATCTTCAATGTGGTGGATGGAAGGCCAGATGAAAAGCCTGTGCAACTCATTACCTTCGCTAACTGTTGCATCATCTGCTGAAACCTCAATGCCAGTGGCATCGACGTCATCTGCATTTGGCTCACAGCGGGAGTGCCATCGTCTGTTCCCGAGTAGCTGGTGGAGATGGAGGTGGCTGATGCTGATGATGGAGAAAATTGGCCTGATCAAACCTCAACTGTTCAAGAGTAGCATTTACTAAACTGATTTTTAATTTTAACAGAGAGCATTCGGTGTGATCACTAGCATTTACCATAGTAGGAGTTACAGCCGCTACTGCCTCATTTCTTCCATTTCACTGCAATGTATACAACTAATCACCGATTATAGTTAGCTGTAAACAAAGCAGAATAATTGTGAGAACGCGTTTTCGCAACGAGTCATAATTTTAAGAACAGAAATTTGCTTTAAAGATGCATAATTGTTACAATGCTTCTTTAAATTTGGGCTTCTATTTAAAGACAAAGTATTACAGCAAATGTTTATTTGAAAACATTTAGAGAGGGAAGTTGTGATTCATTCTCTTGAACGATACGTGGTGTTCACTTAGAGAGAGGGAAATGTGCTCCGAGTTTTTGCATTTATCATTCTACGCCGCCAATGCAATAAAGAAAATTCTTTGTCACGCCTATTATATAGTGGAATGTATTATTAATGGGTTAAAAAATTAAGTTGTATTAAGTATTGATGTTAATCAAAAAATTTCCTGTTGAAAATTTTTTTGTCAGGTTGGTTTAAACAAGAAGTTAATCTGACTTGAAGGCCTGGCTGTAAATTTATGCATGGGTTATTTTGGGTTGTACGTTTAAACAGAATCATTTACTGTAGCATTTGAACAATGAATACAAAGCGTCACACCAAAAGTAAGAGGAACTATGCCCTGGTTATTTTAACTCATTACCTTGCGTTATGATTATAAGAGAGGACCGGTGCTGTGATGCTGTCACCCAAGAAATGGTAATAAGTAAATACTTTGTTGCATTATAAGAACAAAATATTTTTTAATTATTGATTGTAGGGAATAACTACTTCAAATAAGTTACTGCATTCCAAGCAAAGAATATCGCAGAAGGAAGTTGGCATTTTATTTCTAAATATTGATATATATATACATACTTGAGTGTAGGATGGTAATGAACTAAATTTGACCCCCTCAGGGGTCAAAGTTAGTTAGTTCAATAGTTAGTTCAACTATTGTATCTATGGAAATTAGCGCTCCCAGAGGGACAATGTGAGGGCCCGAGCTAAGGGTTAGGTAAGCTTTCTTTTGTTAAAATAACATAGGTTTTTGTTTTGTTACGGACCATCTTTTTTCGGTTCACTGCTGTCCTGTTTTTTCAGCACCTACTGCTTTCTTCTTCAACTTTGATCTTGTTTCGTGAACTTCTATCTCATCTTACTGTTTCTATGCCCTTTCTGCATAGATTTCGCATTCCCTTAACTCCATACTACATGGTGCCTTCTTCCTTCCTCTCTTTGGATCTCATTTGTTAAGGATAGGGAGACAAAAACTAACTAATAATCTAATCTAATCTCGCTACTAACATAACTATGCCGAGCGCTCATTATTCTGTTCATATCAGTTTTTCTCCGATTCATGGAGCGTAAAGTATCCGAAACATAAATTGCATTGATTTCCATCCGCATTGCCAGTTACAGCCCATCCTTGAGTTATGTATCATCTTATGCAGACCTCAAATGAATAAATATTAGTCTCAGCTGTACAACTCATACTGAGCTCGTTTCAAGATGTAAATTACGTTGACTGATTGTGTTTAATAAAATAGAGGTTCATGAGATTCATAACTGGAGGATTGACTGCCATGATTGTATAAGTTTCCATTTCTTCTCTTTATTCATTCAATCAGTAACTCTTTACCAACCGTTGGTAATTTTTTAATTATCTTTACAGTAAATATTGACGAGTCACTACGTTTTCATTTATTCCTATTTGCCATCATAGAGCACATTTCCTCAATCGTCTTAATAGTGAAGACCTATTTAATAGCTGGGTCAATAGGACAAAATACACCATGATGAACTCCTTTATTAATAGGAAAATATGAGTCATCACTCAGTAAGTTAGAAAATATTTAGAATCAAGCAATCTATTAAAACCACCTTATGAAGTTTACATAATGATCATTAAGGATGCTAGCTGAGTTTCTTGATGAGAAATGAGATTCACAACAACAGAAAAGACCAACAAAGGTATTGGAAAACCTGAAATACTGGATTCCATTTGAATGCTAGAAAACTTGAATGCACTATTCCAGGAAAAATTTACTGAAACTTAATGCTGCCATCACTTCCATCCTGGAAAGAGAAGTGAGAGGAGTTACGACACCATAACACTTGACGTGTATGGCTGTCAGTATTTTTACATCAGAGCCTTCGTGTACCTCTACTGTTAATTGCACAGCCAACAACATGCAATTTATTTCCTCACCCACACTAATCAACAATATTTCAAGTGCTAAAGCATAATGCTGCCTATCACACCATCAGTACATTATTCCCTTATATTCAAACATACAAATACATTAAACAGATCTCTTTCTTTCCACTGATTTTATTCCATTAAATTTTTTTAAGCTCTAATTATACAAATGAGTATTGATTGCATTTTTAAAACCATTCACATACATTTTGTTAACTTGTCAACTTCTCCACTCATTCTAATCCAAAATCACAATGACAAATATAGGAGTTGTAATCAGTGTATCAAATTTTCTCACCAAAGCAGTCCTTCTACACATATATTGACATGATATGTTACCATTTAAATTTTAGATACTCTTAGTCATGAAGTCTCAACAGCACATAAAATTTTTTGATAGAAGAAAATTTATTTGATTCTCTTGATTTCTTCACCACAGTTGGGTAAACATTTGGCAGCTTGTCATCTTCTCCAGGTATTCCAAGTATCTTCTTCTGGAACAATAACTAGTTGACATCACTCACAAAATCAATATCTGCACAAGTCCTATACCTCAACTCATTAACTTCTAAAATTTCATCTTTTAAATCATTCCAATAATTTGCACAAACCATTTCTAATGTCAAAATGGATGAAATTGTCCACCTTAAACCATTTGCAATTTTTGTAATAAGTATGTGGAATCAGAGAAAATGTTTTACTCCACTTGAATGACACTGTCAAACACTGCACTCATATAAAGTCCATTAGATTTTTCTTCAAGATTCAACGCCAGGAAATGTTCAAGGCTTGAGTAGTGTTAATTGTTTTCAATATCTACCTTTGCCAAATAACTTGCAACTTGGCAAGAAGATTGCAACATAGTCTCTCTAAAACTTGTTCTTGAAGCAAGATACCACTCAAAGAGCCTATGAAAACTTTATTTTGTGCATAGGACTAAGCTTGTTTGGATTATCAGTCAAAGCCTCTGTAATGTCTGCAAAAAAAAATATCCATGATTATGTCTTTCATAACTTTACTAGTCTAAAAAATTCACATTAAAATACTTTATTAATAATAATTCCTAAAATAGAAGCCCATGATAGAATTAAGAGCTTCCAATTAGGTTATTAATAGTTTTTATGAAAGCCTGTAGAGTAATTTTGCTCAATTGCTTTAACCAAGAACAAAATTAAGTTTATTTCTAAATTTTTGTACTAAATAATCATGATAACTGCATAGAACTGTTGGTTTATCTCTCCATCATAAGTTGTAAAAAGAATTTCATGAACCAGAGGAAAACTTCTAACTGAGCATATTAGATCACTATTTATCACTTACTTAGAACTAGCAATGGCTGAAAATAGAATAATATCTTGTTCATGTAACTTTCTTGAAAAATAATTTGAATTTTACAAATAAAATAGTTCAATAAACAAAGCACTCAATTAAAATAAAGTTATTGCTATTAGCCTATATAACAATGATCATGAATTCATTTATTCATAATCTTTGGAACAAGATTCACTTATCAAAGGTCACTTTCTCAACAAAAACACACAAAATTAATCAAAATGTATGCTTTAATTTCTAACGTAGAGCATGGTCTTCACAGAGTAAATACTCAGTACACAGTAGACTTATATGTAAATTAGCGCTCTCAGTGGATGACCGGAAAAGTCATCTAACAACACCACTTAGGCATAGCATTCATTAAAAAATGACCGGTGCGCCATTTTAGAGAACCCATCTAAGATCCTTCCCGAGTTACCCTGACAAAAAGGGTAATTTCTAAACAATAAGACGTACAATCTTGAAATTAGTACCAAATTAATAGGCGTGACGTGTACAACATATTTATGTAATTGAAAAATTTTTTACGCCCCTGTGGGGGGCAGGAAGAGGGCCTCTCGTAGCCCGTCAATGGTCGGCCGATTTTCTCTATAAGCCTCATTTTATACTCCATAGTTTCTAAAATATTGCACCTAACAATTTGAAATTAGTCTCATTATAAAGATCGATTCAATTTCCAAATGTGAGTGTACAATATAACTGTCATACGCTCCCTGGAGGAATATGAAGAGCAAGTTTCTCCTAGCCTCTGAATGGTCGACCGATTTCTCAAAAGGCTCATTTTATTCCACTCATAATTTCTAAACTATTGCACCTAAAAATTTGAAATTAGGTTCATTTTAAGCATCAATTCATTCTCCAAATGTAAGTGTATAATAAAACTGTCATACGCTCCCTGGAGGAGTATGAAGAGCAAGTTTCTCCTAGCCTCTGAATGGTCGACCGATTTCTCAAAAGGCTCATTTTATTCCACTCATAATTTCTAAACTATTGCACCTAAAAATTTGAAATTGGGTTCATTTTAAGCGTCAATTCATTCTCCAAATGTGAGTGTATAATAAAACTGTCATACGCTCCCTGGAGGAATATGAAGAGCAAGTTTCTCCTAGCCTCTGAATGGTCGACCGATTTCTCAAAAGGCTCATTTTATTCCACTCATAATTTCTATACTATTGCACCTAAAAATTTGAAATTGGGGTCATTTTAAGCGTCAATTCATTCTCCAAATGTGAGTGTATAGTAAAACTGTCATACGCCCCTTGGGGGATGACAGAGACCAAGGTTTTTCCAGCTTCTCCTAGCCTCGCAATCCGCGCTGCCGAAGGCCGCGCTTACCTAAGTTATGAAGTGCTGTTTGAATTCTTGTCCATAGCCTTGTCGTTCCCCACATCGTGGGTCTTCGAATCCCAGAGGTGACGATATTTTTTTTCTCAGTTGTAGAATAATCATTTTCATGTTTTTCTTACTCATGTAGACTTTTGTGAAGCAATATTATAAGTAGAGCTGTGCAATTGCATAACTTGCATGTATGCTCTCTAAAGAATGTTTTATGCATTGCAAAAAATTATCTTGTGCATGTGCAAAATCTCATATGCAATTAATTATCCATGTACACTATAACAGATGTAATATGAAAAGTGCTTTAAGCATATGCACAATATCATTGAATATATCCTGTAAGGCGAGTGGTGTAATTTCATTGTCCTGTTTTTAAGGGAAAACTGTAAATTTGTTCCTTACTCCAGAAATTTTCTACATTTATGGGACCTCTCGCATACATGGTACTCTCGGTTAAAAGCAACTTATCACAAGTTTTAACCCTTTAAGTACGGCATATAGAAATAGTTGTCTAAATTTGTTCAAACTTTGTGTAATGTAACTTATGCATTCAAGTAGTGCAAGAAAAAAATTTCAGAGTAAAAATGTTATATATAAAAATTTTTATGAAATGGGACTGTAGAGTCCCGCCAGGACTTTACTGGAAATATTATGGCCATATTATCAGAATTTCTTATCACTTTTTTCAATGTCTGTTTCATCAATGTAATATTTGTGTACAAATATAACTGTGAGTGCATGAAGTATATTATATTATTGAGTAATATAGAGTAATGCTCATGATGCGCTCGTCGAGACCCCTCACCAATAAGGACTGACGGGTCACTGCAGTCCCATGTAGTAAAAGTGTTATATTTGAAGATACAGCTAATGTATCTGTGATATCTTCTAATCATTCTGTAGACTAGATGTTTATGCAACAAAAAATAATCATTTTATCACAGTATCTACCGTAATATTGAAGAAAACAGCTAAAATCTGTCACCTAAATTTACCATGATCCTCTAGCCACAGTGCGTGCTGTCTAAGCGTAACTGTCAACAAGTAGTGGGCTGATGGTTGCCAGACGTATGATATTTTGGTAGCTTGATGTTCCACGAGAGTCCCGACAGCTCCCTAGCGTCAAAATTTTCGTTAGTCTCTGATAACGAGGGCAATTTCGAGCCGGGACTGACATGTCCCTGTAGTACTCAAAGGGTTAAACGGTGCGCTATGTTCAGCACCTGATCCCCAGGTGCTGAACCTTCTTGACCTGTTCTTCAGTTGTTAAATATGGTTCATCAATAGAATACAATAGAGGCGTCCGAACTGAATTTTATGAAGTTTGAAGTATAAGAATTGCATAGTGTGATAGTTTTTGTAAATCTAGTGATAGTTTTCTTCTTCTGTTCTACACATAGGCCAACCTATATACGTACAAAAGTGTTGAAGTGAAAATACAACTGTGAAATTTTTATCAATTTCCGAATCATATGCATTTAGGGAAGTAATAATAAATACCTCTGTTGTGGTCTGCCAGTTCATTAAAAAATGAGAAAGAACTTACCAAACCAACTTGCGGTGCTCGCATGACCAAGTTCCCTTCTGTCAATGTGTCACGGGTTCAAATCCCATCGCTGCGGATGACTTTTTGCATGACTATCCCTCGTTATCACATACGTTAAGCCCTGTTTTACTTTAGAATCCAGTGAACATTTTCTTGTCTCTTCATTATCAGCAAATGCATGATATTTTAAATAATGAAGACTATCGTAAAGAATAATTACTTTGCGGTTCAATATTTGAAATATCGCACAAGTTCCAACTAACTGAAGTCCTTCATTCAGCAGTCGCATATTGCTTGCATATAAATGAGAGTTCAGCACGCAGGCAGGGAAGTCGGCCAATAAGTTTCATTTTCCGCCGAGTCGAATTTCTAAACTATTGCACCTTCGAACTTCAAATAGCACGGGTCATCGACGACGAAATTAAAATTTCTTCCTTCCTTCAACATCCGAGACGAGTTGATCGCGTGTCCGTTTTCATATCTGCCGCTCGTTTTCCGAAGGTCGTCGTTGTAACTGTTTAAAATCCAGTTTTCTTATCGTGTTGTGAGTAGGCTTTATTTCTAACCCCACTATTCAGGCAAGCTAGCAGAAATCAGCTGGCCGTAATAGTGAGGCTAAAATTTGGGCCGCTCTGTGCCTTTATTTAAAAAAGCAAAGTAGATTCATTCCATGCTTAAGAATAGAAAGTTGCAGTTGTCTACGGTTCCACAGATCCTGCTACGTAAACATGTTAGTATACGAATTACGCCTCATTTATTAGGGGCCAGTATTTTATGAAATCATACAATCTTTCTAAAACAATTATATCACAAAACGCTACTAGAATAATTAAAAACAATGTTAGCCAAAAATGAGCTATACTAAACGTCGCACATCAAGAAACAAGCACACACTTAAGCCTGCAAAATGAATTTCACAGCTTGCTCATCTTATAGATGGCAATAAAATATGTTTCCAGAAACGTATGCTGACCTTGCATACGTATAATTATTTTCTTTGCAGTCATGTCAAACACAAACATGACAAAAAATCATATAGAAAAACACAAGCAAAGAAAATTTGATAAAAATCGCAATACCGCAAATGGCAGTCGCCCGCCCTGCTATATCGAAATGACGGTTTTCTTCCTCATAATAGTCGACAAAAATACTTTTGTTATAAATTTTAATGACTTAGTGAACGTGAAAATGAGTTCATTGCTAATCTTCGAACACGATTTTTATGAAAATCAAGCTACAGTTTCAGAACAACAACTCCTTCATCCTCGCAGGATTCGCATTAACAAAGAACAGACAGACATTGGTACGTGGGATCAAATACAGGCACCGTAATAAATTTATATCACAACAACAAATAGGTAAAAAGATTATACGCATGGGTGATTTATGAACCTAATTATTGTTTCATAATGAACTGCACTTTGCAGGCAAATGAACAAAGATATGCGATGTGAAGTGAAATATTTCCTTTCCATTACATTTTCTAGCACTTTTGGTTTTTATATTCTCGGGAAGCGGCTTGTATTCACGAGACACTGATGGATGAACTTGCAACTTAGGACATTTGATGTGACTACACAATAAATAAAAATTAAGATTCATAATTTTACTACTCTCGCTCATTTGAAGGAATCTCATAAGTAAGTTGTAATAGCCGCACGAAATAACCTACGCTTTTGGAGACATCCAAGTTATTATTCTAGGCTAATTGTTCGACGGGTAATAACTTCGGGTCCGTGCAGTCCAATTGGTTTCCCCCCTTTCATCGTGAAATTTTTCTCTTTTATCAACGAAGGGAAGGGTGCTATAGACCGTCCTTGAAGACACTGTATGATATGGGAACGCATTTCCTCCTTCACATATGTGACGAGGCACGGGTTTTCTCCATTTACCACGGACGTCATAAATGCCAATGAGAATGGACCGCAACTCGCTCCATCCCCTTGGTGTTGTACTCCTAGACACTCTATGAGAATGTGTCTTATGTTCTTCCCGTTCGCGTATAAATTTTTCAAGTACTTTATCACATCATAACTGGGATTACCATTCAAAGAGCACAGGTACTGGACGCGAGCTACGCCTTCTTGAGCTCGGCGGTCGCGACACAGTGCGTTAGTCACGACGATCCAATGACTTCCGGTGTCGCTAGCTTTTTTGTAACCTTCTTCACGGACCTTTACCGCACATTGCAAATACGAGGTATTTAATATTTGCACAAACACCTCTGCGTGACAACTCAGCGGCTTCGGTTCGAAAACCGTGAGGGGGGAGTGAACTCTGTATTGTTGGTTCTCCCTGCTAATAAGAGTACAAAAGGGATCAATCTCGTCACTCGAAAGCCAACTCGTTGTTTGTATTATATTTTTTTTGTTTTTAGTTTCCAGGTTCAAATCTTTGAGCCACCAAATCTTGCTTGATGTACTTCTGTCTTCCGATTCACAAGTCCCGACACATAGGAGGTCTTTTGTATTTCTTTTTTGCTCATGATCCGTATACGATTCACACTTAATGCTAGATATTTTTCCTTCATTTTGTTTCGCATTAGGAAGCTCGGAGATGAGATCAACTGTAATTATTCCCTGCTGAGTGCTAAGACAGGTATCAGAACCTTGTTTAATTGTAATGCATTTACTTCGATTATCAAGAGAGAATACAGGGGCCTGGTTTTGTACAATGCTTTCGTGTTGCGTGTCATTGGTGAATTTCACTTTTTTTGTGCAGTCTTTTTTTGTGGAGAAATCGAAAGCGTTCTACTAACACGGATTGTTTGAAGCTTCAAAATTGAATGGACACTTTTCAATTTCGTTTTGCTCGTCTTAGTACCCTCTTGGCGTCGACCCTGCAGAATTTGATTGAATTTCTCTCGAGCTTTATCAGTTAAAGATTGTGGCCGAGATCCCTTTCCCCCCCAGCGCTCTTCATACTCGTTTTCGCCTTCTTTCACTTCTTTCACCGGCTTCTTCTTGCGTTCCTTGTAATCGAGCGATGCTTCTTTCGCTCTACCCTCCACTTGTGTCTTCATAGTACGAATGAACTCTGCTAGTGTTTTTCGATTTCCTTGAAGTATATCCTGCTTCACAATTTAATGCCAGCCTTCTACTAATCCATTTGTCTTAGTTCCACCATGCACTCCACACCAGAGTGGAGTGAATGGCATGGAAAACGTCAATATGTCCTCCAGCATCTCAGGGGAATACAAAGGATTAGGGATTGTTAAGTGAGGAATGTTACGTGAGCACTAAACGAGAGGAAATAAGGCCTTAATTTAAAGTTCGGACGTGCGTAGGGTCCTGGGTAGCCCCTATCATGTACACTCCCTGTAAAGTATCATGTCGATGATGCTCAGCCACCCACTACTTACTATGAAGAGAAAAAAAGGCTCGGTATATACATAATACTTTTTGCTGCACACTGGCAGTGAAATCCGAGCTTTGTGATTTGGGGTATAGGTAATTTGTTCAAAGTAAAACGGGTGGATCGAAATAATTCTGCGTCTACGGCAGCAACGTTGGCATTCAGAAATATATTTTCATTCCTATGTATGATCTGGTTTTGCTATGGGGGACACGCAGAGAGTTTTTTACATAATGCAACGCAATTATGACATTTCCATGCTTATAATTAGAGCTGTGCCAATATGCACAGCTGTGCCAATGGACGCGTATATAAAATCGTCAGCGTGGCTTCAGGATAGATATATTGCGATTGCGGAGTGTCGTATGCACAGTACTCGCATTTATATGCAAGCAATATGCAACTAAGTCTTACAGATGCACTGCTGAATGAAGGACTTAAGTTAGTTGGAACTTGTGCGATATTTCAAATATTGAACCGTAAAGTAATGATTCTTTACGATAGTCTTCAATATTTAAAATATCATGCATTTGCTGATAGTGAAGAAACAAGAAAATATTCACTGAAACATGAAAATATTAGAAACATGAAAATATTCACTGGATTCTAAAGTAAAACAGGGCTTAACGTTTGTGATAACGATGGATAGTCATGCAAAAAGTCATCCGCAGCGATGGGATTTGAACCCGTGACACCTTGACAGAAGGGAACTTGGTCATGCGAGCACCGCAAGTTGGTTTGGTAAGTTCTTTCTCATTTTTTAATGAACTGGCAGACCAAAACAGAGGTATTTATTATTACTTCCCTAAATGCATATGTTTCGGAAATTGATAAAAATTTCACAGTTGTATTTTCACTTCAACACTTTTGTACGTATATAGGCTGGCCTATGTGTAGAACAGAAGAAGAAAACTATCACTAGATGTACAAAAACTATCGCACTATGCTATTCTTAAATACATCAAACTTCATAAAATTCAGTTCGGACGCCTCTATTGTATTCTATTGATGAACCGTATTTAACAACTGAAGAACAGGTCAAGAAGGTTCAGCACCTGGGGATCAGGTGCTGAACATAGCGCACCGTTTAAAACTTGTGATAAGTTGCTTTTAACCGAGAGTACCATGTATGCGAGAGGTCCCATAAATGTAGAAAATTTCTGGAGTAAGGAACAAATTTACAGTTTTCCCTCAAAAACAGGACAATGAAATTACACCACTCGCCTTACAGGATATATTCAATGATATTGTGCATATGCTTAAAGCACTTTTCATATTACATCTGTTAGAGTGTACATGGATAATTAATTGCATATGAGATTTTGCACATGCACAAGATAATTTTTTGCAATGCATAAAACATTCTTAAGAGAGCATACATGCAAGTTATGCAATTGCACAGCTCTACTTATAATATTGCTTCACAAAAGTCTACATGAGTAAGAAAAACATGAAAATGATTATTCTACAACTGAGAAAAAAAATATCGTCACCTCTGGGATTCGAAGACCCACGATGTGGGACAAGGCTATGGACAAGAATTCAAACAGCACTTCATAACTTAGGTGAGCGCGGCCTTCGGCAGCGCGGATTGCGAGGCTAGGAGAAGCTGGAAAAACCTTGGTCTCTGTCATCCCCCAAGGGGCGTATGACAGTTTTATTATACACTCACATTTGGAGAATGAATTGACGCTTAAAATGAACCCAATTTCAAATTTTTAGGTGCAATAGTTTAGAAATTATGAGTGGAATAATATGAGCCTTTTGAGAAATCGGTCGACCATTCAGAGGCTAGGAGAAACCTGCTCTTCATATTCCTCCAGGGAGCGTATGACAGTTTTATTATATACTCACATTTGGAGAATGAAGTGACGCTTAAAATGAACTCAATTTCAAATTTTTAGGTGCAATAGTTTAGAAATTATGAGTGGAATAAAATGAGCCTTTTGAGAAATCGGTCGACCATTCAGAGGCTAGGATAAACTTGCTCTTCATATTCCTCCAGGGAGCGTATGACAGTTTTATTATACACTCACATTTGGAGAATGAATTGACGCTTAAAATGAACCCAATTTCAAATTTTTAGGTGCAATAGTTTTGAAATTATGAGTGGAATAAAATGAGCCTTTTGAGAAATCGGTCGACCATTCAGAGGCTAGGAGAAACCTGCTTTTTATATTCTTCCAGGGAGCGTATGACAGTTTTATTATACACTCACATTTGGAGAATGAATTGACGCTTAAAATGAACCCAATTTCAAATTTTTAGGTGCAATAGTTTAGAAATTATGAGTGGAATAAAATGAGCCTTTTGAGAAATCGGTCGACCATTCAGAGGCTAGGAGAAACACTCTCTTCATATTCCTCCAGGGAGCGTATGACAGTTATATTATACACTCACATTTGGAGATTGAATCGATCTTTAAAATGAGACTAATTTCAAATTGTTAGGTGCAATATTTTAGAAACTATGAGGAGTATAAAATGAGGCTTATAGAGAAAATCGGCCGACCATTGACGGGCCACGAGAGGCCCTCTTCCTGCCCCCCACAGGGGCGTAAAAAATTTTTCAATTACATAAATATGTTGTACTCGTCACGCCTATTAATTTGATACTAATTTCAAGATTGTACGTCTTATAGTTTAGAAATTACCCTTTTTGTCAGGGTAACTCGGGAAGGATCTTAGATGGGTTCTCTAAAATGGCGCGCCGGAAAAAAATGCTAAGTATAAGATATAAATCAAATCATCGACGGGGGTAAACGTCAGTAGGTATAAAACAATGTTGCTTACTATCACACACTAAAATTCAACATGCGTTATCAACTCCAAGAAGAAGTAAAACTAATCAGCTGATTCATTGTTTGTTTACAAACAAAGCTGCTGAGTAACCCCAAAATGGCAAAATCGTGTTCACAGTTGCGTTTTCGGATCTTGTCAAGAGTTACTCCGGTGAGAGTTACGCGAGTAACTCTCAGGGTTATGACTGGAAAACCGCCTCAGAAGCATATCCAAGTTCTTCAACCGACTAAGCCCCGAGTTTCAGTACTGATCTGGAACATGAACCTGATGAATGAAAACTGTAAGTTTAAGGGTCATAAGTCATTTAATATTTTATACCAATGATATTCTCTGGCAAAACAATGTGTGTTAACTTCGTTTTTCGTAATAAAATGTCTAAAATGGGTTAGCGGGAATTTTAGCGGAATGTAATATATATCTAGCGGTTTCTAGCGTTTTTTTAAGAACTTTCTGGCGGTTTTTGGTCCAGTGAAGTTGGCAATACTGCATTTGCGACGGAAAGTGCAGACTGCAGAGAGGAAAACTCGTCAATTTTGATGTGATCACCATTATTAAAACCTCAAAAACTTGAAAATCAGTGTGTTGTTCAGAAAAAATACCCAAGGTGAGGGTCGATGTGAAGTTTCATGCAATCACGGAAAATAAGAATTCCGATCTTAGGAATCACTAAAGGAACCCATTTAATAACGTTTTACAAGAATGACATTCTGCTCTCTGATGCGTTATTTTCGAATTATTGAACTTTGAAGTTGGCCGTCGCGCGCCCAAGGAAGCGACCGTAATTTAATTAAAAACGGAAGCTAACGCCCTATTACAAACGTAAAGAGGTTGGGTCGTGAGGGGGAGGCACAGTTCTTCTAGTGAAAATGATAAATAAAGCTTCTAACCCTTTATTAGGGTGACGACCGCAACCTTGTTGACATCGGGTCCAAAATGGCGGCGCCCATGGTGGTCGCCATGTTAGTTGGCCGTCGTGCGGTCGTCACCCTAATGGGTGGTTTAGAAGCTTTATTTATACTTTTCACTAAAAGAACTGTGGCTACCCCTCACGACCCAACCTCTTTACGTTTGTAATAGGGGGTTAGCTTCCGTTTTTAATTAAATTACGCTCGCTTCCTTGGGCGCGCGACGGCCAACTTCAAAGTTCAATAACTCGAAAATAACGCATCAGAGAGCAGAATGTCGTTCATGAAAAACGTTCTTAAATGGGTTCCTTTAGTGATGGTTTGCAATATCATTATTAATTTCCGTGATTGCATGAAACTTCACATCAACCAAGGTGAGCAATGAATATCCAAAGATCTACAGGATATGGTCAATATTGAGTTTAGGTGATGTGGGGAAATTCAGAATTCCGTTTCTATTAATCACTTAAGAAGTCCATTTAAAAACGTTTTACATGAATGACATTTTTTCCGCTGATGCGTTATTTTTGAATTATTAAACTTTGAAGTTGGCTTTCGGGCGCCAAGGAAGCGAGCGCGCCATGCGGAATTTAATTAATAACGGAAGCTAACCCCCTATTACAAACGTAAAGAGGTTGGGTCGTGAGGGGGAGGCACAGTTCTTTTAGTGAAAATTATAAATAAAGCTTCTAACCAACCCATTAGGTGACAACCACAATCTTTTTTACATCGGACGGCTCAAAGATGGCGCCTTCAAAGTTGACCATGTTTGATGAAGTAATTTCCTAATTGGTTTCTTTTGCACTTCAGGAGAATGTATCAGTTACACTAAGTAAAATAGAAAAACACTGTTGTTCGTGGTCAAATTTTTCAAATTCTTCAACTACCAAAGGTAATTCAGTGTAATGGATTATTTGTATATTCTTCCAAAAATGAAATTTTGTTTAATTATATATCTGGAGCTGAGCCTGTGAATATTAATAATTATTGTAACATCAGAATTGAAAATATAAAACCAAAATAATTTGTCAAACCTATCTATATAAAGTCACGTAATAACTTAGGTAAATCTGAAGGATATGTCAGTTATCGGTTTTGTAAATTTTGATGCCTTTGCATAGTTAATAAGATCGAAATAAACAAGTTTTCTTTTATGCACTTTCCGTCTCAAATGAGTATTTTATTAGTTATAGCGGTAAATGACTTACCTCAACTCCAGTGTTTGAAGCGGCAAGTTATTCAAGGAGCACGTCGGACAGCAACACTGCAATGCGCACTCACTTCCTGCGCGATCGTCATCAAAGACGAAACCAAACCTACCGCTATACCTCGTTAAATACTCATTTGACAAAAAAAGTGTATCGAAGAAAAGTTGTTTATTTCGATGTTATTACCATGATTCAAGCAACAAAAATTTGAAAATCGATGAGTCCCTGTTTATTCGAGCGCATTCGTCATCAAAGACAGAACTAAACTTACCGCTATAAATCGTAAAATACTCATTTGAGACGGAAAGTGCATAGACGAAAACTTGTTTATTTTGATTCAATTAATTAGGTTCAGGCACCAAAAAGTAGAAAATCGACAACTGACATATTCTTCAGATTTACCATAACTTAAGATCACGGAGGAATCTAGACTATATATCAATGAATCAGCATCATTGGACACTAATAAAAAATTGCCTGTATTATTTGTTTATTTCAATAGAAATATGCTTTCCCACTCCCTCTCATCAAGGTATATTTTGTGTTTAACATCATTTCATTTTCTTTTTGAGCTTTAACACGTAAGTGTGGCGGGTTAGACTAAAGTTCAATATCCAGCTCAAATTTAGTCATTTGTAGTAAGAACATTTGAAAAAAGCTAACATTGACTGGATCATGCCTTCATTTAACTTTCAATTAGTATTTATAAAAATTGAGTCAGTGACTGCTGGTCGGCCAGCAGCATTATGAAAATTACCTAAGTGACCACCGGTGGATCACGCCACACTTAACGTGTTAAGGAGGTCAACCCAGGCCCCTTAGGTGATGGATGATTGTGTCCTAACATTTTTTGGTGCTACAGGCACTAGAACCTCCCTAAGTTTGGCCTGAAGTGAAAAATGCTGAATATTTTTTGTTTAAAAATGTTCCTTAGGTTATTGTTCCCTAAAATTTGATGATGCTGAGAAGATTGCTTCCCAAAACTATTGGAACATTGTTTTTGTTCTGTGTTGAACTTTATTTATAAATCATTATTCACTTTATTCTGTCCAAATGATATATATATTCAAAGCTGCTCTATATGCTGACAAATATCTTAGAAGAGTTCTTGAGTTTGTAAATTCGTACAATGTTTTTTGTGTTTATATGCCAACAAAAAATATAGATAAATCAAAAGAACTCTAAACCATTATCAATCACTATAATAATGATGTATGTAATGCGAAAAATCTTTGTATTGCAACAAGACTTCCATGATGAGTACTGAAATAATAAATAGAAAATTTTTATGTAATTTTTGAATATTTTGTAAATGTGATATTGAAATTCACAGGGGAAAAAATGAAATTATGTATGTAGATTATTTGTACATGAAAATAAAACATGGAAACAGCATCCAAGTACAAAAATTGGCCATGATATTACACTTCAACACAAAAAATATTTGTTTTTGGCCTTAGAAGTTATCCACTTTCAAAATTCATTAGAAGAGAAATCAGTGAGTTTTATGCTAGGAAAAAATGGACAGTTTTAGAATCCATGGAACATTTCTAACAAACTTACAAACATTGATTTCCTAATTTATACATTATTTTTTTATAGCAGGTCAAAACCAAAATTGTATTTTATTTTAGCTAGTGACCAAATACAAAAAGTTTTGAATAGAAAATTTTTATGTATAGCTTTGTTTGCAATGTTATGAGGATTTCAAAACTGTCTTTAAATTTGTATTAGCATGAAACCTCAATGGTTTTTGTATTTAATATCCCTCATAATGAACTAAAAAACCAATATTTCCTATTTTTCCAAAAAGCTGAAACCTATATTGAAAAATTTGCATGAGTAAAATATGTTTTATTTTCCAACATACATATTCGGACCAAATTTCAGACGAATCGGAATAAAATTGAAAAATAGATGGGTTGACACCCTTTAATGAGTCCCCCTTCCAGACCTTTTTTTTCATTATTGAACTTAGAGCAATAAAATTTGGTATACTGATAGGAAATGCCATCTGGAATTATTTATCATTTGTGAAAAAATGCGATTTTCCCCATAGAAAACGAGATATTCATAGAGAACAAAATTTTTTGAGTTTTATCAAAATGCATCTCCTCTGACAGTTTTTGAGCTACAGTGATGATTTTGATATCATTGGATGCGGAAAGATGTGGACATTCCAAAAGCTCCAATGATATTTCCCAAATTTTCAGTTTTGATAAAAGAAATGAAACAAATTAAGAGTAATTTTTTTTTAAAAATGCGGATTTATGATGTCATAACTTTTGAAAAAAAATTAATTGTGAAATAAATTTAAAGTTTTTGTAAAGCCCTTGGCATTCCGCATCCAATAATACCAAAATCATTACTGTAGCCTAAAAACTGTAGGAGGAGATCCATTTTGAAACCCCAAATGCTGATCCTCCAAAAAAAGCAAAATTAGGTAAACATAAACAATCTCAATTTTTCTTTGTTATTATTTGTGGGTTCAGGTTAGACCCTTGAAATCATTATAGAGTAATATAGAGACATAGGAGATGACATAGCAACATTGCATCGTGAAGAAAGTGCCATGGGGGAGGTGTAACATGATAAAATACCACTTCCCTCTTCCCTTCCCCCCCATTCTTCAAACCCCCGTAGCGGGTGAACTAGTGAAATTACGAGTTTAATTTTTTCACAGGATGTACCTGACCTCTTACACTTCTTATAGCAGTAAAAATCCTAGTTTCCCAAGTAATCTCAAACATGAATGTTCCTATGTTCCAATGTGGGCGCTGTCTTTAACACTGTGCAAACTACTGAAAGGGCATTTGTTTATGCATTTCTAGATATGCGTGCTGTGTTGCGCGATGTTCTTTGTAAATTACTTCGTGACTAACCTTTTTCTCAATACTTGATTGTCATTTATGATGGTGTCTCAATCTGGTATGGTGTAGCATTTTTTGTATTTTTCCTACTTCGATAATCTTATAAATAATTCGAATACTACTAAAGAATTCTTCGAAACTCCCAAGTTCTTAGTTGAAATTATCGAAGTAGGAAAAAAGCAAGAAGCGCTGTACCGGAATCTTTTGGAATATGAAATATCCAAGAGATGATATTTTTTATTTCTCATTCAACTACCCATGACAGAGTTAGACTATTAGCAAGCCATGTATGGTTTGTCTATTAGTACGCCTCGTATATTTTGTCTATTAATATGCCTCATTGGTCTATATATTTGTACACCTCTGATAGTTTATCTAAAAGTACACCTTGGATAGTTTGCCTATTATTATGCCTTGTATGGCTTATCTATTTGTTATGGAACTTTTGTTAGACTACTAGCACACCACATATGGTTTGTCTATTAGTACGCCTCATATATTTTGTCTGTTAATATGCCTCGTATGGTCTATCTATTTGTACACCTCTGATAGTTTGTCGATTAGCACACCTCGTATAGTATGTCTATTATTATGCCTCGTATGGCTTATCTATTTTTACACCTCGGATGGTTTGTCAATTAGTACTCCTCATATGGAACTTTTGTTGTAGGACGTCCTATATTAAGAAACTTTTAAAAGCCAATGTGTTGGCATGTCTCTCATGTTTCAACTTGGAAATAAACTGTGTTCTTTCTTTTCTTTCTTTTTTTCTTTCTTTTTTTCTTTCATATATTTGTTTCAAGGTTTAATCTATGTTCTTTCAGATATTTTCCTGTTGCTATTTTGATATGTATACATGAAATTGTAGTTGCCAATTTCTGCCATGTTGACATTATGTTTCTTAGTACAGAATTATTTACTTCCACCCATTATTCCCTTATTTTACAAAGCATAGCTCATTTGTCAATGTTAGTGAAACTGTCAAGATAAATTTACACCAATTTGTCCCTGAGTTTATATTAGGTAAATATGGAGGAGACGACCATAATTGCACGTCAGATGGCAACACTACAATGGACTCTCCCTTCTGATGCGCTCGATCATTCCCGTCATCTAAGACAGAAATGAACATACCGCTATAATTTGTTATTTTTGGGTGATAATTTCTATTGTTATTAACTAAAAGATCCTAGAAGTGGGTTTAGGCTCCGCAGGCTCTGCGAGGCTGGCAAATAATAAATTACAAAGTACCCAAGCGTATTCCACTCGAACTAAACCTGCCGCTATAACTCGTTAAATATTCATTTCAGATGGAAAGTGCATAGAAGAAAAAGTGTTTATACATACCTAATTAGCTATGTTTAGGCACCGAAAAGTGATAAATCGATTATGGTCCTCTCCTCCACATTTACCTTATATTATTATTGAAGAATTTTTTTTGATTGTGGAGTACCGTGACCATGGGAATACTCTATCATGTTTTTCTCATTTTGAACAAACATTGACACACACTTTAGTAGCATCAAACTGAGGCTTTTTGAGTTCAGATAATTTAAAAGCTGAGGTTGATTTTTTAGCGACTCAAAAAATTTTGTGCTCAATTTTTCTTATTTTCTTATTCAAAATTGGAAGTTTTGGGAATAAATTTTAGTTTCATTAAAAGCCCTTATCTTTCCATATCCAATGATACCAAAATCATCACTGTAGCTCAGAAACTGTCAGACAAGAAGCATTTTGAAAACCACCTAAAATACCGTTTTCTTTGATTTCCGATTTTCTTTCAAAGAAAATTACATTTTTTCTTAGAAAATAAACGATTCCAAATTGCATTTCCTATCATTATACCAAATTTTATTGCTCTAAGTTCAATAATAAAACAAAATCTGTATGGGAGATGCTGTCCTAAACTTGCATTTCATTGTAAGTGCCTACATACAAGAGCATTTGTAATCAATATATCACCAGCATTATATTTATTAAAGTTTTGATTACATGCATTAACATGCATGATTAAACTTGAAATAACTTATGAAAAGAAATACATATATATTTTCATTGGTAAAAAATTCATTAGACAATTGACAAGTGCAGTTAAACTTCAATCTAATGGACTAATAGGAGGGAGAGGGTGTTTGTATAAGCTGATAGTCCATCACAGCAAGGCATGTCCCAAAAGTACCTCAACCAACCAGTGCTGGCTATAGAATCGATGCCTGTATGGTTAAAGAGATCATCCGCAGCCCCATTGGGCCCCGGCGGCTCCCCCCACTGAAAATTTTTATTTGTTGTAAAAGGATCCTTAGGGGATGGGTTATTGTGCCATGAAATTTTATGGCCCTACGGACAATAGAACCCCCCCCCCAGGGGGGTGAAAAGGGGACCAAAAATGGTGATTTTTAGGCCCAATTTTTTTTTTGTTGCAAAAGGATCCTTAGGGGATGGGTGATTGTGCCATGAAATTTTATGGCCCTAGGGACACTAGAACCCCTCCCAGGGGGTGAAAAGGGGACCGAAAATGGTGATTTTTAGGCCAAAATTTTTTCAAGTTGGACTCATTTTCCGAGTTGGAAAACGGGACTCGTCCTCGAGTTTTGATGCTAGAACAAATCCAAAGACAGTTTTAGAATCCTTGGAACATTTCTAACAAAAATTTGTTCGGCTTTTTTTCAAATTTGAATTCTTTGTAAAAATATATAGCTCTAAACCCAAAAAATTGTTGCTGATTTTTGATATTTCAAAAAATTTTGAAAAAATAGAATAAAAAATTTGAATTAAAAACAACTGAATGAGCATTTGTTAGAAATGTTCCAAGGGTTCTAAAACTGTCTTTGTTTTTGTTCTAGCATCAAAAAACTGAAGGAGGAGTTCCAACATGAAATATCAACTAAAATATACAAAAAACGCATTTTTCGTCGAAAAAAAAAAAAAAAATAAGGCCTAAATCGGAAAAATGACAGGAGTAAAAAAGGTTTACTTTCACAAAAGACATATACTGGCCAATTTTCAAACGAATCGGACGAAAAAAGGTCTCAAACCCGGATGATCTCCTTAATGAGTTTCTGTGCACCTTCCATGAGCTCCACCTCACAAACATTGACCTTGACTGAGTCACATACCACTTGAACACAGTTCCTGTGAGTGCTTCACTCTGCAGCTCTTCACTATGCCTACTTGCATGAAAGACATCCTACTTATCCTATGTAGATTCCACATTAAACTTCACTGCATATTAAGTGAGCTTGTCCTTAGCCAAACAGATATCACTCACTGTTTGCTTTTTCTCCATAATTTACAAATAATACTATACTGCAGTATAAAACAAAAACAAGATAAATATAGTTTAATATAACCTGTCAAAACCACAGCATGAACAAAACAAGCCTCCTGTGCTGCCAAACAGACAAAATTTGGTGTTGCGGATTTTGTTTTTTTCATCCTAAATCTGTTGTATTGGAGACGGTCAATTAGATTGAGGTTTAACTGTATCATGATGCCCTTGTAATACTATGAACTAAAAAGGGTTATGTTTAGATATTTTAAAACCAATGAAATTTTTTGCATGGTCTTTCTTTATTGAAAGTAAATTTTTTGCCTGTTTTTTGCCATGAAATGACTAGGTATACCAAACTGGAACAAATCTGCAGTCCCTAAAGCTACTCAGTTTATTGTTGTTCCATGATCATGCCAATATGCTAAGGTTATTTTTGTTTTAAAATTGGAATTTCTTTGGTTGATGATTGTTACATTCCTACTTTTAAGTCTTACTCCTGCACTTATTGTAGTTCTTTATAATTTTTTTAATTTCAGACTGTAGAATCTATTCAATGCATCTTGAAGGTAAATATCTTAAGCTAAATTTGTCATCAGTTATGTCAATTTCTGTGAAAAATTAAAGCACCAAAAATTTGAAAATTACACTAAAAGGATTGTAGTAGTTCATTAAGTTTGCTATTGATTGATGAATTGTTGGTATGGTGAATCATTATGTAGAGGTTTAATTAAGAAAAATATGCTGAACTTCTTCATTGACACGACTCAGTTCTTAATAGAAGAGTCATGTGTTCTCTGCATGTTGAATATGGATAAAAGATCATTATTGATCATTAAATGCATCAGCTATTGGTCACTGTGACTGAAGGGTCTGTTAAAACGATTTGCCAGCACTGTATTAAATTGCGTAGATAAAAAAGATTCATGGTTTTGGAGCTTATTCACTGGTTTTAGAGCTTATTTTTATTCAAAAAATTAGTCCAGTAAATAAGATCTTTTAGCCCTACCTAGCTTCAATTTATTTCAAATGGTAGTGTTTTTTAGGGAGAAAATGAAAGTAAGGTCCTATTAGAGTGCTCACAATTCCTGGCAGATTGAAACTCCATAACTCCTGGAGGTGGTGAAAAATTGCAGGATGTCTTAACACAGTCTGCAATCAAAGAGAAACACTTCTGTTTACATGAACAAATAAGTGGTTGCAGGAGCTGTGACACACACATTGAATATGAAAAACCACTTGAAATGGGGGAAAGCAAACTTTACTGGCCAGGAGAATTTATTTGCAATAAATGAGAAGGGGAAATACATTCATAAGTGGCAAACAAATAGTTAGGTGGACATTTCAGAAAATGTCGGCAGCTCGGTTTGATGCTTTTGGCCACAAGTAGAGAAGATGAATAAGTAGAGAAGATGAATAAGTAGAGAAGATGAATAAGTAGAGAAGATGAATAAGTAGAGAAGATGAATGAGTAGAGAAGATGAATGAGTAGAGAAGATGAATGAGTAGAGAAGATGAATGAGTAGAGAAGATGAATGAGTAGAGAAGATGAATGAGTAGAGAAGATGAATGAGTAGAGAAGATGAATGAGTAGAGAAGATGAATGAGTAGAGAAGATGAATGAGTAGAGAAGATGAATGAGTAGAGAAGATGAATGAGTAGAGAAGATGAATAAGTAGAGAAGATGAATTGATTGATGTCATCTTCTCT
The DNA here is from genome assembly GCA_030386875.1 of Morinoia aosen. Classification (NCBI taxonomy): domain Eukaryota; kingdom Metazoa; phylum Arthropoda; class Malacostraca; order Amphipoda; family Talitridae; genus Morinoia; species Morinoia aosen. The sequence goes on along the minus strand of CM059576.1, from coordinate 69,821,997 downwards.
GCCCACTTCAGTTAGTTGTGTCCTGGTGAAAATGAAATAAAATACCTAAGTTTAGTATTATTGGAGTTATTCCATTTCATGATAGCTGTAGGTAAATGGCTATTGTTATAGAGATGGGTCGAAGCCCATACAAGTTATAGTTATAGAGATGGGTCATAGTCCATACAAGATAACTTTCTATACTAGGTGAATTTATGGGAGCAAATCTATCAAATGCTCAGTGACAGCTAAATCACTGGTAGACATACGCCAAGTTTACGTGAACTAACCTCAGCTGCCATTAAGTAGGGAGCTCCGTAGGTGACTATACGGAGATCTGATGACTCCCGTCAAAGCACAGACTCCCACACAGTGGTGGGTACCAAGAAGAGGAAGATGGGGCAGTGCAGTGTGGTGAGAGGTAGCTTAGCCCCTCATGGTTCTCCCTCAAAGGTAGGTCGCATTTGGACAGTAAACGGTCAGGCTCATCGAAGCCTTGGGAGAGTGGTCAGAATGGCCCAGGCGAACGCCTTGTAGTTCGTGAACTAAAACAAGTAGAGGCTTGAAGCAGCTGCTTGGTGGTAGGTGTTCTGGCGGTTAGGCTTGCAAGGGATTTAGAAACTGGTTTCTTCTACCAGCCTTCAGTCACAACCAAAGTAAATCTGAAAATTCACAAGACTGGAACAGCCTACCAGTGAACATGAGCTTCCATTGATTGAAATTGTATTTTTCTTTATTGCACCTCCCAGTGCTGACAGCCGACATCAAGAGTAGGAGTGACAAAATGAAGGGAAGCATCAAAATAGAAAGATAATAATAAAAAATAAAATATCAACAACTGCTCTACATTTCACCTTGAGAACTAAGGTAACTTCACTACCATGTTCAATGGTGTATTCCCTGACCTAGTCTGGTAGCAGAAGTGAGAGTCAGTCCAGTAGTGAAAAGAAAAATTAGTAATCCATAGAACAGACTAGCAGCAGGCTAGTCTTTGCATTACATGAATGCAATAGAGAAATATGATAAGCAATGCAATAAATTTCTTAAATTATTTGGAATGATTGTACAATTTTTTATAATTTGAACAGGTATCTTTGCAGGGTCAGAATTTCCTATAATATATCAATTTCTATCTCTTTGTAGGTCTTGAAGTAGTAGTGAAATTAAACTATAGTGTTTATTACAATTTACTCTTAACAAGTACTAAAATATCTAAATATAGAGGGACCATGACTAAAATTATATGTGCAGAATGAAATGAACAATCCTAAACCTTTATATCTACTGTATATACAGTACAGTACAGTAGACAAATATAGATAGGGTCAAGAAAAGGGAGCACGGGCATGAGTTGTTGACTTGCATACAAAGAAAATGAGTGTAACTTATATGCACAAAAACCGCAAGCAACTCCAATGACCAGACTTAACAAAAATTGAAAACAACCTAATTTAATTGAACACAAAAATTTAGCAAATGTCTCATCAAGTAAAATATAATAGATGTAATAACTGTATCAGTAAAATAAACATGAAAAACAAAGCTGTACTAAAAATATAAATGAAAAATCAATCAAAATGAACATCTCAAAATACAATTGAAAGAAATAAAAAGATGATCAAAACAACCAACACTGATGAACAGAAAATTCCTACAGTGTACAAGCCTAATATTAAAACAAGTCAGGTGTTTCAGGCATAAAAATTTTCAGCTTTAGAAACGATTCACACAGGGAACCCAGCATAAGCAAGAATCTAGGCTGAACCAAAAAAAAAAATGAACACACGAATCTAGCTTGCAAACCAATGTTCTGACAGAATTCCCAAAACCCTAAATGATAGTGCAAAATGAGAACCATTAGAGGCTTGGTAATGATGTGAATTCATGAATGAAAAATATACCTAAAGAAAAGTAGGGACTCACAGAAATATTGAGGTCAGCTGAGAAAATGTAATAAGGAAGTTAAAACATTAACTGCGATGGGTTAAACTGAAGTTCAATATTAAATTCAAATTTACAGTCAATTGTGGTAATCAACTTCGAAAACAGCAAAAATTAACTGGATCGGGCGTCTATTTAGCTTTCATTAAGTATTAATAAGAAATGAGTTCGTGACTGCAGGTCGGACAGCAGCACTATGAAAATCACCCAAGTGACCACCGGTGGGTCCCTTCGCAGGAAACGTGTTAATGCAATTACAATATGCAATTAAGTAACTAATTGATAACAAACACTTCTATACTTGTAGATTTTAGGTTTGGCACTTGCTAATATATGAATTAGTCAAGAATTACGGGTAACTTTCTAATATGACCACTGGTTTCTGTCTATTACTAGGAGGTTAGCAAGACTTCAATTAAATTATCCCAAATGCCAAAATATGTTAATGGTTGCACAACTACAACTTGAGTGCCAACCAAACTGAGTAAAAGAAGAGATAGCCTTGCCATTTAAAATTGCTCTGTTCCACAATTTAGTTCAACAACGTTGCTTGTCTGTTACTCAAAAACATGTTGCCAACACCAATACAAATGTTACCTGCTAAAAGCTGTGGTGCCCATACTGTACAGCACTATGATGAGCTATGAAATGATATTTTCTACCTTGATGGAAAGGTGATAAGTTACAGAAAGTGCTCATCACATATGGAGAAAGCTTTGCTTGCCCTTGACTTCATACTGTTGAGAGACAAATAGTTTGATAATTTTCAACAAATTACCTACCATGGGTCAAACTAAAGTTCTATATTGAACTCAAATTCAAAGTCATTCGTAATAATCAATTTTTATAATGGTAAACCCCCTCAGAGGGATAAAACTATTGTATCTATGGGAATTAGCGCTCCCAGGGGGACTATGTGTAGGCCCGAGCTAAAGGTTAGGTAGGCTTTATTTTTTGTTAAAATAGAATAGGTTTTTGTTTTGTTATGGACCATCTTTTGTCGGTTCACTGCTGTCCTGTTTTCCTGCACCTACTACTTTCTTCTTCAACTTTGATCTTGTTTCATGAACTTCTTTCTCATCTTACTGTTTATGTGCCCTTTCTGCATATATTCCACGTTCCCTTAACTCCATACTAAATGGTGCCTTCTTCTTTCCTCTCTTTGGATTGCCTTTGTTGCGGATAGGGAGGCCTAAACTAACTAATAATCTAATCTGTATAATGGCAAACATTGTCTGATTTGTGCCTAAATTTTTCTTTGATAAAGAGTTTATAAAAGTGAGTTGTGGTGACTGGTTGGTTTGTAGCATTATGAAAATTTCCTCCTTGTACCTTCAGTGGCTCACATGGTGGTTGATATGTTGATCAATTTGAAAATTATGATTCTGATTGGAAAAAATATGAATTTCTTTCTGCACCCTTATATGGGACTCACAGGTGGAGGTCTGAAACTCTACACTCGGGTGTCAGCATGTGACCTAAGCAGTCGAGGGTGATCAGTCTCATAGGCTGATGGTGAACAGTCAGTGTCAAGGTCAATTAATTTCCTGGTGCAATTTTTGTGGCCGAACTGTACTGAGCTGCATAGTTTATTCAGTGTGGTAGCTAGAAGGATTAATTATGGTCATTATTAGAAGTTGACTTATCCATACTTTGAAGGTAGTACATATGGTCTTTTCTGTAAAAGTGCTCTGAGTATTGTGTTATTTTTCTCTTAACCCTTTACGGACAAAGCAGATGAATTTATCTGCGCTCCTATTATGGCGCATACATTGAAAAATTCCTAGTATATGCTCTAGTCTAAAGCCTAAGACGTAAGCATCTGTAGTTAGTTTTCAAATCAGAAGTATCAGAATTCGCCAAAGCTGCATCATCGGCTCAGTGCAGTCACAAGGCCCGTTTACACTAGGGGCATCAAGCGCCTCACCGCCCTTCTGCGCGGCAGCTACGTGCGCTTCAGGTGGTTATCCAAGCGATTGACCAGCTAGCAATTCACCGCCGCCCTACCTCATGCAACACAGGCACTGCACTCAGTCGGCTGCTTTCCGTGGTTATGTGAGGTAGTGTGCACGTTAATGCTTCAGCCTACTCTTTGGATAGCAACACCACATTTGCATGGTCTCACGCTCTAGTAGAAACCTTAAGGAGAGCGTCCCCCATACGGACTTTTTTCTTTATTATTGAACCTAGAACAATGAAATTTGATATACTAATAGGAAATTGAATTTGGAATCGTTTTTGCTTGGAGCAAAAGTTCAATTTTCTTAAAAAGAAAATAGGAAATCGAAGAAAACAAAGTTTGAAGGGGGGGGTTTCAAAAATCTTCTCCTCCTACAGTTTTTGAGCTACAGTGATGATTTTGGTATCAATGAATGCGGAAAGACACAGGCTTTTATGGATGCTAAAATTCATTCCAAAATTATTTATTGCTCATGAGTTATGAAGTCATAAATTTTTACATTTCCGAAAAAGGGCATTTTTTCCTATTTTTACACTTTTTCATATTGAAAATGTAAATTTGAGGAAACGAATTTTAGCATCCATAAAAGCCCGCGTCTTCCCGCATTTAATGATACCAAAACCATCACTGTAGCTCAAAAACTGTAGGAGGAGAAGCATTTTGAAACCCCAAAAACCATTGTTTACATTATAAGCAAAACAAAGAAACAAACAATACAAATAAAATTTTTTTTAAAATTTTTGGTTCAAGTTAGACCCCTGAAATCATTATAGAGTAATCCAGAGACATAGGAGATGACATAGCAACTTCGCGCCGTGAAGAAAGTGCCATGGGGGAAGTGTAACATGATAAAATACTACTTCCCCCTCCCCTCCCCCCCATTCTTTAAACCCCCGTAGCGGGCGAACGAATGACCGTACGAGTCTCATTTTTTCACAGGATATACCTGACCCTTACACTTCTTATAGCGGCCAAAATCCCAGTTTCGCAAGAAATCTCCAAAACATGGGGTGCAGAAGGGAGACGCTCTCCTTAATTGAAATATACAGAGCTCAGGCCATTTATGTATTTAAAATAATCTTTTCACCCTAGCTTATGTGTTTTAGGGACATTTTGCAACACAATTACTGGGAATTACGTGTATCTTTGCTTTTTCATGGAAATTTTGTCAACAATTTCTACCATTTTACACTTATTCATTACATTTATTTTGCTTTTTTGAAATGAAGTGGAAATGTGATTGTTATTTTTCTAACTAAATTTTGATTCAACAATGGAATGGTTTTGAAAGGATTTAATAAACAAAATGGAAAAATGATTGTTTCACCAACCTTCAAGTAATCATCCTTCAATAAATAACAATTGAATTCAATGCAAATTTTGAATGCAGTCTTGTGTAATTTTGAAAATACAATTTATTTTCAACTGAAAGTTCTCTGAAGATATGAGTGTATGAACCCCTCTCGTCTCTTCTGTGCAACCATTTTTCAACCCAAATGCTCCAGTGCCTATCTTTTTTCTCTTCACAGCAGCACACCCTACAATAATTGCCCACAGCTCTTTTTCACTCACATCCATCCTCACAGCTGTTTAGATGATGCGCGTGTATCAAAAAATGAGTGAACAGTCGTGGGCGTCAAGCACTGCAGCAAGCGCGCGTCAAGCGCTTGCTCAACCCTGTTGTTGCCCAGTGTAAACGGGTCTTGAGGAGATCATCCCGAGCCCAATTGGGCCCCACCGGCTCCCCCCACTGGAAAGTTTTTTTTTGTTGAAAAAGGATCCCTAGGGGATGGGTTATTGTGCCATGAAATTTTATGGCCCTACGGAGACTAGAACCCCCCCCAGGGGAGTGAAAAGGAGACCGAAAATGACGATTTTCAGGCCCAATTTGTTTGTTTTTGGGCTCTAGTGAAAAGTTGACTTTTTTACATTCAAAACGGGACTCGTCTTCGAGTTTTGATGCTAGAACAAATCCAAAGACAGTTTTAGAATCCTTGGAACATTTCTAACAAACTCAAGCTCGGCTTTTTTCAAATTCAAATTTTTTCTATTTCCAAAAATTTTTAAAATTTCAAAAATCAGCAACAAATTTTTTTGGGTTTAGAGCTATATATTTCTTCAAAGAATTCGAATTTGGAAAAAGCGATCTTGAGTTTGTTAGAAATGGTTCAAGGATTCTAAAACTGGTTTTGGTTTTGTTCTAGCATCAAAACTCGATGACGAGTCTTGTTTTGAAATATCCAAAATAATATAATGAAATATTCTTTTTTTGACAATAAAATAAAAACTAAGGCATAAATCGAAAAAGTGACACGAATAAAAAAGGTTTCCTTTCACGAAATACATATACTGGCTAATTTTCAAACAAATCGGACGGGAAAAATTGATGAAGTCTGATCATGGTGATTACTGAAATAAAATGTATTATTTTCATTTACTCATAAGTACGATATTTCTTAGATCTTTACTTGAAATTCACAAGGAAAATGATGCTCATTGTTTGTACATCAAAATAGATCATGGAAACTGCATTCATGTACAAAGAATTGTTGTTATATTCAAATTCAATAGACATAGTTCGATTTTGGGCTGTAGTGAAAATTTTTCCTTTTTTACCATTCAAAAAGGAACTTGTCCTCGAGTTTTGATGCTAGAACAAATCCAAAGACAGTTTTAGAATCCTTGAAACATTTCTAACAAACTCAAGATCGCTTATTTTCAAATTCGAATTCTTTGAAGAAATATATAGCTCTAAACCCAAAAAATTGTTGCTGATTTTTAAAATTTCAAAAAATTTTGAAAAAATAAAAGAATTTGAATTTAAAAAAAGCCAATCTTGAGTTTGTTAGGAATGTTCCAAGGGTTCTAAAACTGTCTTTGTTTTTGTTCTAGCATCAAAACTGAAGGAGGAGTTCCAATCTGAAATATCAACAAAAATATACCAAAAAACACGTTTTTCGTCAGAAAAAAAAAATAAGCCCTAAATCGAAAAAATGACAGGAGTAAAAACGTTTACTTTCACAAAAGACATATACTGGCTAATTTTCAAACGAATCGGACGAAAAAAGGTCTCAAACTGGGATAATCCCCTTAAGGCGACCGTCTAGTCAGAAGTCAAAAATTGGCAGAATTTTTTTTTATTGCTTAATTCGGTAGAGCAATGCACAATTGATAAGCAGTAAAAAATTTGGAAGCATCTGAAGCATCTGAGGCGAGTAAACGAAGGGAGAAGAAAAGGCGGGGGAGGGTCGCATGACGTGTCAGCGCTCATGTGCCAAATTATTCCACTTAGATATTGCTCACCGACTGTTCATTTCTAAAGACAAATGTATTTATCACTCAGTCTTCAAGAGCTTTTACGATTTGGCAACGTTGATCTTGGTACCTCCCACAGAGCTTCCCCCCCCCCTCCTGTGCCATAGACATAAATAGGACTGCTGGCCACGCAGCTGTTCAGTGTAAGATGACAGCCAACGCGAGTATGATGTCAAACGATTTGCTGAAGCTGCCTTTCAAGCTCCGTAGCTGGACTGCATCTGCTAAGTTTAGTTAGGATCGAAGCACTCCTTTCCGGTGCACCTTAGCTTTGCATCCCCCCTGATCCTCATGCTTGGTACCTGGCCCCTGGTACCACTTGTGGTACCGGTTTCAACAAGGAACCACAAAATACTACGATGAAAGATTGCCAAAGTCAAGAAAATATTTTAGAATTGCTTTCCTAACGTTACCTGCGCTGATTTCTCAGTAATATGGCGTGAAAATGAAAAAACCTGTTTTCTGTACTAAAATGCGTTTTATGAACAACTCAAATGTCAATATTCAAGCCTCTTCTTCTCAGAAACTAGTGATCGTAGAGCAATGCTGTTGGTATCATTGGATGCGCAAAGAGTTGCTGCACAAAGAGTCAGAGGATCTCATTGAATTTCATAATGGTGTCTTAGTTACATTAAAAAATCTACGGAAAAATGAATCACTTTGAATTTTTTTTTAAAAACACCATAAAAACTAAACTATTATGAATTTCAAAATAATCCTCTGACTCCTTATTCAGCAACCCTTTGTGCATCTAATGAGATACTTAGATCATTACCCTTTGTTAACGACTTTTCGAGAAGAAGTGGCTTGAAAAATTTCAGTTTTCCTGCCCACTTTCTTCCCATTATCTCCGCCATTATGGCAAAAATGGAAAAAAGTGTTAGAAGCAGCCCCTATTTATTTCCCAAAATACATACGTATGCCAAATTTCATAGATCTAGATACCATACAAAAAACGGGACGGCCATTTTCTTGATTCTGACTAGACGGTTCCCTTAAGAGACCAAAGCCAAAAGGTTTGCATTTCATATCTGCTTCATAGTGCTTTTAGCAGTCATTGAAATAAGTTCACACTCCATACCAAATTCACAATAATTATTAAAACTGTGCTCAATGAACAAAATATGTTTTTGTAGTGTTTTACTTTGTTAATTCACAAATATTGCTGTAAACTTCTCATTGATATTTCTGTGTTGTAAAATAATTATTTATTAGCTTCCATGTGTATTAAGGAAGGCCTAATGTATATTTGGTAAATGTTTAGTGTTTGGTAAGAATCGACTTTTGAATTTTTGGTGCTAAAACATTGCTAATTTGATCAAAATAAACAAGTTTTCTTCTATGCACTTTCCGTTGCAAATGAGTATTTCGCTAGTTATAGCGGTAAATTGGTTACTGCAACTCAAGTGTTTGAAGCGGCAAGTAATTCATCGATGGCGCGTCATGCAACACTGTCATGGACGCTCTGATTTGACAGGCTCGAATGCTCGAGCAGTTCCCCCCCCCCCATCGACGACGAAAGTTAATATATCGCTATAATTCATTATTTTTGGGTGATAATTTCTATTGTGTTATTAAATAAATAATCCTAGAAGTGAGTTCAGGCTCCGCAAACTCTGCAGGGTGAGCTATTAATAAATTTTAAAGTATTCAAACGTACTCTAACAGCTCAATCATACAAAAAATAATACCTACCGCTTTAAATCGTAAAATACTTACTTGCCGCAAAAAATGTATTGAAGAGAAGTAGTTTATTTTGATGTTATTACCATGATTCAAGCAAAAAAATTCGTAAATTGATTTGTAGCTTACCGTATATTTTTATATCAATTATGAATTTTATATGACGCAAACTGGATGGTTAAAAGTTGAATCAATGACGTAAATATGTATATTTAGCTTGTAATTTTTGCTAGAACCAAAATTTGTGGTTAATGTTAAGAAGATGCAACCAATCGATTTTTGAAATTTTGTTGCCTGTATCATGGTAATTACATCTAAATGAACAATTTCTCATCTATGCACTTTTTGGGGCAAATGAGTAATTAATGAGTTATAGCTGTAAATCACTTACCTCGACTCTAGTATTTGAAGCGGTAAGAAATTTTTGCGACCGAAGACTACAATGGACTCTTCTTTCGGTATTTCTGAAGCGTTGGTCAATAATCAACTTTCAACTTTTTGGCGCCTAAACATAGTTAATTAGATCAAAATAAACAAGTTTTTATCCATGCACTTTCCGTTGAAAATAAGCACTTTATGAGTTATAGCGGTATTTTAATTTTCATCTTTAATGACAAATGCAATCAAATTAACAGTTACTAATCGATTTTTGGTGCTTGAAACATGGTAAGAACATCAAAATAAACTACTTTTCTTCTTTACAATTTTTGCTGCAAATGATTATTTTACAAGTTAGAGCGGTAGGTTTTATTTTTTCTGCGATTGAGGTGTTGAAGTACTTTTAAATACTTTGTAATTTGCCAACCCTGCGGAGCCTTTGGAGCTTGCGGTGCTTGAACGCACTTCTAGGATCTTTTAGTTAATAACACAAAGAAATTATCACCCTAAAATAACAAATTAGAGCAGTATGTTTACTTTCGTCTCAGATGGCGGGAACAGGCTCGACCCTTCGAGCGCGTCCAAAAGTCCATTGCAGTGTTGCCACTTGATGCGCTAGATGAATTACTTAAAGCTTCAAACACGAGTTGCGGTGAGTCATCTACCACTATAACTCGTAAAATAGTCATTTCCGACAGAAAGTGCATAGAAGAAAACTTGTTTATTTCGATCTAATTACCTATTGTAAGGCAGAGAAAAGTTGAAAGTCGATTACTGACCAATGCTACTCATTTACCCTCCCTTCCGACTCTCAAATGATCGAGCGCATTCCAGCCATCGAAGACGAAATTTAAAATTCCACTCTAACTCGTAATTTTTGGGTCATAGCCTTTATTGTATTATTAATTGAAAGATCAAAGGATCAATATGCAGTTAAACCTGTTCACAGTAATTAAAAAGGTCAATATTGAGTTTAACCCATTCACAAAAATAATTAATTCTGTTCCAAAGAATCACTATAAGAACACATTTAAAAATGTTTTACAAGAATGACATTCTGCTTGCTGATGCATTATTTTTGATTTATTCAACTTATAAGTTTTAGCTTTCCCGCGCAAAACAGAGCCTGGCGCAAGTGGGCGGAGCAGAGGAAAAGTTATTGTTTTCGCAATAAATAGTGTAATTGATTATTTTCCGATCCCGCAGAGCCTGCGGAGCCCAAACCCACTTCTAGAACATGGATGTTTTAGTTAATAACACAATGAAGGTTATCATCCAAAGATATTAGCGGGGCTGGAATAGTGAACACTTAAATGCACTTGACATCGGTTTCAAGATGGCGGCAACCATAGAACATCAGCAAAACTCTAAGAGTGAATACCGTAGATTTAATATCAGAATATTTTTATAACGTAACATTTTTGGATGAGAACCTTTATGTTATTAACTAAAAGAGTGAAATTTTACTTCAATGTTGTCAACGATTTTCATAATTTTGTTGTGAAGAATCAATAAAGAAACACATTTAAGAATGTTTTACATGAATGACATTCTTCTCGCTGATGCGCTATTTTCGAATTATTCAACTTTGAAGTTGGCTTTCGCGTGCCAAGGAAGCAAGCGCGCCTAGCGTAATTTAATTAATAACGGAAGCTAAGCTCCTATTACAAACGTAAAGCGGTTTGGTCGTGAGGGGTAGCCACAGTTCTTCTAGTGGAAATGATAATGGTTTCTAGTGATGTCCGTTTACATCAACTCCAAGGTGGCTGCCGCCATGGTGCCACCCGGTACTCAAGATGGCGGCAGCCATCTTGGATTTGATGTAAACGGACATCACTAGAAACTTTTATTTATAATTTTCACTAAAAGAACTGTGCTCCCCCTTACGACCCAACCTCTTTACCTTTGTAATGGGGGGGTTAGCTTTTGTTTCTATTGCAAAAACAATGACTTTTTGCGCAAACTAGGCCATTCAGGACCACCATTTGTATAACTTCAAACTTAATAACTCAAAAACTAAGCATTTGCGAGCACATTTTCATTCGTGTAAAACGTCCTAAAATTGACTCTATTACCAATCTATAGCAACAAAATTATATAAATCATTGACAACATTAAAGCAAAATTGACCACTAAAATATAATAGAAGTGGGTTCAGGCTCTGCGGGGTTGGCAAATAATAATTACCAAGTCACCAAATGTACTTTAACAACTCCCACTCAAGCGCAAACTTACTGAAACTGCTATGGAAAACAAAAATATTCAAGTTGAATAACTTGAAAATAATGCATCACTGAGCAGAATTTCATTCATGTGAAACATTTTTAAATGTGTTCCTTTAGTGATTCTTTGAACAGAATTTTTAATTTCCATGAATGGGTAAAACTGCATATTAATTGACCAATACTAGAAGTAGGTTCATGCTCTGCAGGCTCCAGGGGGGTTGGGTAACAATAAATTACAAAGTACCCAAACGTACTCTAACAGCTCAACTGGAACTGCTGTGGAACTCAAAGCTAAACCTACCACTATAACTCGCAAAATACTCATTTTCCGCGAAAAGTGTATGGGAGAAAAGTATATTTCTATGTTATTACCATTTAATCTAGCAGCAAAAATTCGAAAATCGATTTTTAGCTGTTTATTCAAGCGCATTCCAGTCATCAGACAAAAATTAACATACCCCTATAACTCGTTAAATATTCATTTTTCCCTAAAAGTTCATGGAAGAAAAGTTGCTTATTTTGATGTAAATACCAAGATACAGGCAACTAAATTTTGGAAATCGATGTTAGTTGCATCTCCTTAACATTTATCAAATTTATGTTGGTAAGGCATCAAATATTCAAAACAACATGGCATTATTGAACTTTTTCAATTTTGCTATGGCACATCAACAATTTTGAAAATTTAGCTGCCATATACATGTAATAAGAGATATTCAAGAGGTTGTAAACGAATGATATTTTGCCTGCAAATGGGTGCTTATTGAGATACTTAACTATTCAACTTTCAAGTTATGGGAACTTGAATTAGCTTTACTGAGATGGTTATTTGTAAAGGATAGGACAATAATTGATTTTCCTATTTTTGGTGCTTGAATATTTGTAATTAGATTGAAATAAACAATTTTTTCTATGCACTTTCTGTCACAAATGTGTATTTGATGAGTTATAGCTGTAGGTTACCGACCTCAATTCCATTCTTTGAAACGTAAGAAAAATTGGTTTGAGGGGAGGACCCTTAATGGACTTTCCCTTCCGACGGCTGTGATGCGCTTGAATGATTGTTACGTTAAATTAATTCAGGTCATTTACGTTACATTACATTGCTTTAGGTTAGATTAGTTCAAAAACATTACATTATGTAACTGCTATAACTTGTTATATATTCATTTTGGACGGAAAGTGCATAGAAGAAAAATTGTTTATTTTGATTGAATTACCTATGTGTAAGCATCAAAAATTGGAAAATTGTTTATTGTTCTCTCCTTCACATTTACTAAGATATGTTATTGTGCCTAAACAACTGAGTGGTCAAACAATGCAGGGTCAATATGCAGCTTAACACGTTAAGTGCGGCATGACCCAGCGGTGGTCATTTAGGTGATTTTCATAATGCTGCTGGCCGACCAGCAGTCACTGATTCAATTTTTATAAATACTAAATGAAAGTTAAATGAAGGCATGATCCAGTCAGTCTGCTATTTTCAAACTTTCTTACTACAATTGACTCTAAATTTGAGCTGGACATTGAACTTTAGTTTAACCCGCCGCACTTTAACGTGTTAATCCATTTATGGAAATTGAAAATTCCATTCCAAAGAATCCATAAAGGAACACATTTAAAAATAATTTACAGCAATGACATTCTGCTCGCCAATGCATAATTTTCAAATTATTCAACTTAGAAGTTATAGGAATGTTGTATATAAATGTGAAGGAACGGAAGGACACATTCCTGCCAAAAAGTGGGCGTGACCCAACATTGCGGCAACTAAGCAACCGACTATATATGTTATTCCTATCTGAACGTAATTATTGTTATATCTTGAAAAGAATGCATAAGCAAGCTGAATGTCATTCATGTAAAACATTTTTAAATGTGTTGCTTTAGTGATTATTTAGAGGGGAATTTTTAATATCTGTGAATGGATTAAACTGCATATTGACCCAATGCAGCCACAATGGGAAGTGCCATGAGCCAAATCAAAACTGCCATTAATGCTATTCATACCTGAACATTATTTCTGTTATATCTCTAAAACAAAGCATCTGCGAGCAGCCAGGATGTAATTTCAGAATTGGAGGACACAAGCTGAAAAGTCACAAAATTGGGTTTACCATTTCCAAAGTAGTTTACTTTTCCATTGTATTCAATTTTTTGTCTATACACATCAAATCTGTTTCATGATAAAAATTTCATTGCTTGGAATTATTTTGAGGTGACCAAATGTGTAAATTTTATGTTTCTTGGTTGAATCGGTAATGAAACAACATCTTATTGTAGGATTTTTAAGTTTTCAAAACCAAATTCAGCTCAGTGCATGCGGAGTTTGTATGGCAGAAAAACTAGAAGGCGACTCTCTATCCATCAGTAAAAATTCTTGTCTAATCCTGAGCTCTGAAAATACTAAATTTTTGTAGCTTCATGGGAAATATATATTTATCATCAAATGTAATGCATTTGAATTCTCTTTTACCAAGTTCAATTATAGTATGCCACTCCATTTGTTGTTTCATTCAGCAAGGGATCATAAAAGTTAGATAAAAATATTGTTGACAAAGAATGCAAATAGAAAAAATGCAAGCTTACAATATCATCACAACTTTTATTTGCTAAATGACAGGCATTGATGCTGGAGCAGTTAGGAAATTGATGCATGCAATAATGGTTGAGAGTGATGAGAAAATTGCTCTAGGTTGAAGAGCAATCTGTAGCTGTAGATCTTTTCACACCAAATGTCATCAATGTAATTCTTGTCCTTTTTCCCTTTTATATTTTCTTAGTGTGATTTTATTAATTTTAAATTTCTCTGATTGAATAATTTATAATTTATGCTTGTTTCATTTATGCTCGTCCATGGTTGTGAACTAGTTTCATTGGCTTTTTATTGAAAAGAATGATGAAATGTGGTTGTTCTAATCTTTGATGCTATGATATATTATCCTTGTTGACAATAGTGAGCTATAAGTAATGCACAGAAAGTGGAAATGTAATTATTGTGTGGAGGAAGAGACTAGTGAGATAGTGACCATCTCTGTAGTATTGACTCTATCTATTGACTGATGTTCATTTCTTTCCAATTGGCCAGATCTTCGTCCCACGCATAACCTTTAGTTTTAGATCATCCTTTTTCTTCAAGGCTGAGTTGGGCTCAAATATTTCATCATTTTATTGTCTTTTTTTTTTAATTTTATATATAGTTGGATTCTACAGTTGCACCAATTTAAAAAAAAAGTGTTAGATGCCAGGAGTGTATCACGTCATGGGGCATTCTGGCGGCTGTAAAGACGATTGTGAATTTTTTGAATTTTTGAAATTTTTGTTTCATAACATGAATTTTTTTCCTTTTCAGTTACAAAAATTTTACGTAAAACGGTTTTGTAACTTAGATTATTTGTTCATAGGGTCATTTGTAAGGTGAGGAATGACTGTATAAGTTTGGTAATTTGGCTAGGAAATTCAATATTCCACTGAATTTTCCCCACAAATTTCAAGTTGCTACTTTTTCAATCATCTTTTGTTCACATTAGTGATACTTTATTTTAGCTCACCTCAAATGTAGTGACTTATCCTTGAATTTTTTCACTGGTGACTGGAGGGTCTATTTTCTTGAAATTAGTTCTTCGTTAATGCTATAATTTTTAGGATTGAAATTTAATAATTCAGAGAGGGAGCTTGAGTTCATGTTGTCAAAATTTGACCATTAGCTTGTTTTATTCTATGCTTATGTAATGAGTTAGAAGTAAAGTTGAAATTGCCAGTATTTCTAAAAAAAAAATTTGTTGCAAAAATTGATTTTGCCCTTTTAATTTTTGAATGCTGGAGAAATCACGTTTTCCCATGGATAGAATGTTACAAAGATTTAATTTAAATATTCACTCTTAATATGAACAAGAGAATATTTTTATGAGCTTTATAAAATATTGTCAATAATTCCTTGTGTGCTTTAGGAAATAATATGCTTCTTTAGGTTTCATTTTAGTAGTAAGAGTTGATGAAATTGTATTGAAGATTATTCCAAAGATAAAATTGGAGAAAAAGTACATCTTAGCAAGGTGATATTTGATTTATTTTGACCCATTGGAGCCAAAAGTGTGCCCCATTAGGGCAAAAAGTTGGCCCCATTAGGGCCAAAAGACAGTTAAACTTGGCAAAAATTCTTTAGATGCTGTACCTTATTTACATCATAAATTTCAGAAAGTTGGTACAGATAGAAGGTGTGATATTTTCTAGTCCAAAAATCTATCACCAAGCATTCCAGGCAGAAATCTGCCTTAAGTAAGCAGAAAAATCAATGTATTTTGTTAACTTCTAGCAAAAACTTCCAAAAGCTGTCCTAGATAGATATTTATGATACAACATTTTTGAACAATTTTTCATTTACAAAAGCTACTGTGACATCACTAAAAGGAGATTTAATGACACATATAGAACGTTCACCCCATCACACAATGAAAGCATGGTAAAGTTCTCATGTAGATGTGTGATTTGCTTTGAAACATCTTGGATGAAGGCCAACCTCACATTATCTGCTCAAGAATGATGTCCATCCTTAGCACTGTCTGTGAACCTTTGCTTATTCATTCTGCATAATCAAGTGGTTCTTGCAATAATGTCTTACCATGTCTGTCAGCTTTGATGTTACCTTCCTTGGCAACTATTGAGTCCATTAGACTTGCAGAAATAGGGGGTGTTAGGGCTTCTATACAGTTATACTGAAACAGTGATATGCCTTTCTTTGTCAATTACTAGTTTGCATTATTTACAGTGACTAGTCAGCACATAGGAAAAAACTGCCCTCCCCCATTTCCTCTGTTGCATTCTCACTCTGGATGTGCCAACAGCTTGGTCCATAACGTAAATGTATCCCATGTTGGCATTGTAAAGTTAAATGCAAACTGGCTGTGGTGTCTGCCGCCGCCAGAGGGCGCTGCAAACGTATGCGCATTGCCTGAGCGTGACAGCCATCTTGTCGCTGCTTGATGGATGGCTGCGAGCGGTCGGCTATGTGCTTACGATAGCGGTTCAGTGAAGACGGAGCCAACATTCTTAGAATTTGATTTAAGTAAATTGAGTAAATTTGATATAGGTAAACAAGAATTAAGACAAGAATTGTTTGTCAAAAGTTGTTTGTAGTATTTGGGAATGCTTATAATGAATTAGATAAGGTGAAAACTAGAAGTTGGTATCAAGCATGGAAAGTTTGTAAGGAGATGTAAGGAAAAGTTATTTGACTATAAATGTTAGAAAACTGTACTGTAAGGAAATAAGGTATTTTGTTGTTTCATAAATTGGATGTACTGAATTCTCCTTTTTTTAAATTTCATTCTGTTGTATTCAGTTATGTTTCTTTACTGGATGCTCTTTTAATTCTTTTCAGCTTCATCTTACAATGAGGAAAAAATAGTGTTATAATACAAGTTTATTCAATGAATGTTTTACTTAAATAACCTTATAAAACCTGTTGTTCTGTAGAAAGAAAATCCTGTGTGATCAGGACTCTCATTAATTAAGTCATTCATCTCTTATTAAAAGATAACTTATGATGCCAGTCTTTAATTACTATAGTTCTTATGTATTGCAGGATTGAACTATTTGTTGTGATGATGTTGAATGTTGAAATATAGTCAAGATCAAAGGAGTCACATTTTCTCTTCAATTTAGAAGAACATTTATGAGTGACATCTTGTATTACTATTGCAGTTGTACAGTAGGATGAGTTGATGCCATACTGCAACCTTGAAGGTTATGATTGTTTGTCCTTGTTTACCTTCAGAGCAGCGAGGGTCAGGTTGAGACCAGCAAGTTGGTGCTGGCTGGAGTGCCTGGCAGTGTTGGGGCCACTGATTGACTTTTGGAGTCTGACAGGTGAGCCTTCATGGCCTGCTCTACTTCTTTGATGCCTCTCCTCAAATCCTGTGACTCCTTGTTTTTTTAGTTATTTGTTCCTATAGTTTAAGTTGTGTTTGGTTTTGAATTGTTTTCAGTTTCTAGATAACTATTTGATTGCATGTGTAACATCATTCAAAACCTTCAAGATATTTTTAGTTGTTTAATTTTATTTCTAGAATTTTAATTGAATCCCATTTTTTTTATAGCGAGCTTAAATTTTTTGCTAATGTCAGTAGTTCAAGTTATTACTTTTATTGATTTAATTTTGTTCTATGATTTCCACTGTTGATAGAAATTTATGAGTCTTCTCATGTGCAGCCTTTGGGACTGCTAACAAGTTACCCATATCATCATTTTGTAGTTTTCCTTGATCCTCTTATAATTTGCTTATTCATAAGGTTTGCTGTCAGTCTTCCTAAATTATAGACTGTGTAGTTAGTGCTATACTGATGTTCTGGAAACTTAAGCATTTCTATATTGAGGAGGCAGACATTTAAGTGTTCTTACAGTATGAGAGTGTCAAGCTGATTTGCTGGATGGATATGAAACTTGAGGCTCAAAAGTGGTTGATAGGAGTCATTGGAGTGTACTCCAGATGTTGTGTCTGAGGAGTATGGCTGGGATGACATTGTGGGATGGGTGAATCAATGAGCTAAGGAGTATGGCAAATGAGTAGGAGTATGTTGGCAAAAAGTGGGAACTGCTGTGTGTTGAAGTGGTTTGGCCATATGGGGAAATCAAAAAGGAATTGTTGGTGAAGGAAGCAATGAAGTCAGAAGTGCAGGGATGGAATCTTAGAGGTTTGTCAAAAACTGGATAAATGGATGGAGTTGAAAGCACGTTAATTGAATGACTTCTCTGGCATTGTTTCTGAAGATGACCAACAGTTAAAGATCAGTTGATAATGATTGTGATTGTCATGATGGTTATGGATTGAGGTTCTTTGCCTGCTGGAGTGACCTAGGTTTAGTAAAAAGGACATGTAGTTGTGTCAATTCTTTAGGTCTGGAGTCTTTGAAGTCGTATAAAACTGCAAGAGTAAATTCACTTAGTGCTGTTGGCCCTTGCTGTGGAAGAGACTCTCAAAAGATGTATTTGTAATTGAGTGAACAGTTAAAAGTTATTGTCCTCTCAGGAGGATACAACTTCTGTGTCTATGGTAATTACTGCTTCCTGAAGGAATTTTCAGATCCCAGGCTTAAAGTTTGTAAGGTATTCTTTTTATTAAAATAGAAAAATTTCATTTTGTTATGTCATCTTTTTCAGTTACTGCATTTTTTCTGACTGTATCCATAACTTTCTTCTTCAACTTGAATTTTGTTTCTTATACTCTTTTCCTTACTTTCTGTTCTTGTATGCAGGGGACCCTGTGGTGTGACTGCAGACTTTGCGTTTAGACTCCTTGTTGCCTCAAATCTAAACTGAACACTGCCTCCAACTTTCTTCCCATTAGAACACCTCTGTTGGGAAAAAGAAGGCCTAAACTAACATTGCTAGTATAATACTTTAACTCTATACTAAGCAATGCCTTCTTCATTTCTCCTATGTTGAGGTTATTGAGGCTTCAACTAATTTAAAATTCTATCTGTGTGTTGTTTGACTATAGGGGTGAATCTGATTCCTGCTGGTTGGCTATATTTCCTTTGTGGAGGGGATTGACCTTGGTGATTACAAGGTGTCTGTTAATAGTGTAGCCTGTTTGTAAATGCTTCTAATTTTTAAAATTGTTGTTATGAAAAGTTTGAATGAAGTGTGTTTCAATGCGAGGACTAAAATTGTACATTTATTTTGTTCTGTTAGGCTTTCTAAATAACCACCACCACCAGTCTCATGACATTCACCAATAGGAAAACAATTTGTGCTACAACATCCTTCAAAGTATTAACATAAATAAATTGAATGACTTCTCTGGCATTGTTTTTCATTGGAGCAATGTGCAATACAAAATACTCAACAAGTTACCGATTGATAAATTAAATTATAAATAGACACAAATCAGGTAATCTTGTTCATTTGTTAAAATTTGATCTATTTGAGATTAGTCATTTAGGAAATCTGCGCTTCTACTAATTCACGTTTTCATGTACAATGTGGGCTGTTGTTCAATTTGTTGAGACAATTCATTGGGTTATGTGTTTCTTCGCAAAGTTCTTCTCACGATTTACATGTACATTTGAGCAGTCATTACGCCCATCCATATCTATGGGAATTAGCGCTCCCAGGGGGACAATGTGAGGGCCCAAGCTGAGAGTTAGGTAGGCTATCTTTTTATTAAATTTAAATGTTTTTGTTATGTTAAGGACCACCTTTTTTTGGTTCACTGCTGTCCTGTTCTTCAGCATGTTCTACTTTCTTCTGCAACTTTGGTCTTTTTTCATAATCTTCTTTCACAACTCACTGTTTCTATGCCTTTTCTGTGTAGATTCTGCGTTTCCTTAACTCCATACTAAATGGTGCCTTCCTCCTTCCTCTCTTTGGATCGCATTTGTTGCTGGGTAGGGAGGCTAAAACAAACAACTAATCTAATCTACGCCCATCCATTTCTCTACTTACCACAAGAAATTCTTGCAAATTTTTTTTCTGTGTTGGTGTATGTTTTGAATCTTATGGTGGCTATTTCAAAAGTTGAACATGAAACAGAAACTATTAAAGATCTTGTTATTTTTAATGAAATGTACATCAATCATTCATCACTACAGCTTTACAAACATTTGCCATCACAGCCTTAATTTTTTTCAATTAAACTCCCTTTTTGAAATCTTAATTTAGCATCATTTTACATCAGTCTCAGGGCTGAATAATGAATTGGAAAGAAGTCTAGAGAATACAAGGTTTAGCTTGAGAAGTCCCTAGTAGTCATGAGGGTACTGTTCATCTAGTTAGCCTGAGCTAAGTGAGAAATTTCCTCCAGCTGTTGAGTTGTCTCACCTCTGAATAGGCCTGCATTTTCTATGTTTTGTGCAGTACCCACTTATCTTCTATGGGTTTCCATACCTTTTCATTTCTTTTTGGTTTTAATCCCTCCAAACTTTTTGTTGTAATGCATTGGGTAGCTTGTTTAAGAACACACTATGTTCCTTGCTACACATTTTATTCAGTTTATACCATATGATAATTTATCTTTCCTATTTAAAAGCATTTATGCAATGGTAATGAGGTATTCAACAAACTACTACTCAAGTATTCAGCATCTGGGATTTTTCTGCAATATTGGATCATTTTTTTCCACATGCTGTTAATTATGGCTGCTATTTAAATGCTGTTTCATAATTGGTCTCATCAATTTTTCCCTATTTTTTTATCAATATCTTCAACAGTTGTGCATTGCAGCCAGAAAGATGGGTAAAGTAAGAAATTGGAGCTTCTAATACTGCCAGAAATACCAAAGATCAACAATTTAAAGAATCTTCAGTGGATGTTAGTGATGTCTATAATATATATAATTATTTTAAAATTTTACCTATTTTTTTTTGCAGGAAAATTACGTAAAATTTCAGGGTGTCTTCAATTTTTTTAATGACAACTATTTGCATAACCTTATACAGGGTGTTTGTGAACTTAAGGTACAAACTTTGGCAATGGGTAGAAAGATTGAAAATTACAACTTTTTATGAATAACAAAAAATCTGAAAATCTATCATTTATGATAAATCAAATAGTAATGTTTCTCCACAGCTGGAAGCCGCTTTAACCTAACCTAATCAATAGATATACTTTGCAATAGGTGCTCAATATGTCCACCTTCTGCTACAATGCAGGTTCTGTAATGATGCAGTAGTTATTCTTGGACACAATTAAACACTCGTAGATCATCCGTAAAGTGTCTTGCAGCCTCTATTATCCTTCCAATTGCATCCATCTCTGTCTCCTCTGGCGTTTCAAAAACTTAACTGTTCAGGTGACCCCAAAGGTAGAAATTCAAAGGTGTTAAATCTGGTGCCCAAGCTGACCATGGTACGGGTCCTAATTGTCCTATCCATCTGTTCAGAAAAATACAGTGAAGATATTGACGCACATTCCAAGTGACATGTGGTGGAGCTCCGTTGTGTTGGAACCACTTGTTGTGTCATATGTCCAAAGGGACATTTTCTAGGTCAGGTAATAACTCCCTGAGAAAAACTTAATAGTTTTTCCCCTTAAATGTGCTGGAAGCACATACGGCCCAACCAAATGGTCGCCAATAATGTCTGCCCTTTTCACAGTAAACCACACTTGGTGGTTGCACTGATGCTGAGCATGCGGGTTGTCTGGTTGCCACAAGTGTAAATTATGTGTTTAACAATCTGCGCCCAAAATGAAGCCTTAAACAAACTAATACTCAAGTGTTCAGCATCTGTGATTTTTGTTCAGCATCATGAACCGTAAATTTTTCTTCCTCAGGGGAGAGTACACGCTTTGAAAATTCATTATCTGCAATATTTCTATTTATGAACCAGAATGCAAATGGTTCATGGGGCTGAAAGTCGGTTGGGAGCAGCTCTTGTACTCTCATGTGATAAGGGTACAGGCCATCAGCATAGAGTATGTTCCATACTTGAGAGTGGCAATGTATTTAAAGATCATGTGCAGGGGCTCGAGTGCTAGTATGTGGGTTTCTTTGAAATGTTGTAGTATCCGCTATTCATCCTCAGCAGATATTTGCCCTAGCCTTTGACCATTCGCTTCTCTTCTGTTCACCTCAAAACTGCAGGCGTCTTGCAGATGCTGATGCAACCTTGTGAGGAATCGATGATCAGGTACATGACAGATAGGAAACTGCTCTGTATACAGTCTAGCTGTCCATCTTGCATTGCTATTTGCCAAACTGTATGCCATGTGCATATCTGCTTCTTTGGAATTTGGGTAGCAATTCATAGTATCAAACCACTTCATACCATGTACTGATATCCATCAACCACACATGTAAACAAGTGTTGCCAAATGCAGGGGTTGTGAAACTTCTAATTTGATTTCTCATATATTCATCAAAATGTTATTTTCAATTTTTCTACCCACTGCCAAAGTTTGTACCATGAGTTTACAAACACCCTGTGTGTAAGGATTGTATATTGTAACAAGACAAGAAATGTCACCTGTTGGGATTTCGTTTTCTTTCAGAAATGATCTTAGTTGAACTAAAATAAAATGTTCATGAGCATATATGTAAATGGACGTTTCTCTGTAGCATCGTTTCTTGATCTGTGCCAGTTTTCAAGGCCTAGCTTTAATTATGACAAATAGCCTACATCCATCTTAATGTACTAATTCTCATGGCATAGGTACTAACGATGTGTAAATGCAACCATTTTGTGAACCCTAATTTATACAAGACAGATAACATTCTGAAACTGAATCTAAACAACTATGTATGTACTTCTGCCTTAATGATGTACCATCAATGGGAGACCCTAATGAAGACACTACAACTTGATGTTTAAGTTGAAATGTGAACCTATGATTTCTGTTAAATATTTATTATTGATTGATCAAATGAGACCCAAATATAAATATACTCATCTTGTGCTAGCTGATTGTTGTAAAGCAACCAGACCACAAAAAGCTAAAGAATTAACTCACAAAGTAATTCGATACTGCATGTTTCATTTGAAAAACCAAAGGATTTATAAAACAGGTATCATTTCAATGAAATAATTATTTTGACTGCACACTCTTTTTTTTCACTAAAACATTTTGAGTGGTTAATCTTGTAATACAAATATGTAAATTATATTACTCTATTCTTTTAATAAATGATTTTAAATTGTCCAGTCCACCTGATATATGGTTGTATTGCATTATTGAATCAATTGGGCTTTTTATTATTTTTGTAATGATGGAAGAACAGTGTTGTGTTTTTAATTTTTTCAAGTTATAGCTATAGTTTTCTTAAATATTAGAGCTAACTAGCATCCCATTGCTCAGGTACCTAAGCACCCAGCATGGAGAGTGCAGTGGTTATGGTGCACAAGCTGACGGATGCTGAAGTGGAGAGGCTGTGTTGCAGGCAGGATTTCATCAAGCAAGAAGCTGCAGCAGAGAATGTGATAGAAGGTGAGACTTAGTTGTGGTCTGGGTATGAGATACAGACAGTTTATATTAAAGTAGAAAACTAAACTTTTTAGTGTGCAAATAAACTTGAATGATATTAAGATTAAAGCTCTCCTCCCTGGTTTGAGGGTAAGACCTGCTGTTTATGATATAATGAAATGTTGTAAATGAAAACAAATTATTCTTATATAATTAAATTCCAGGTGTATCTTCAAGGACAGCATCCCCCATAGGAATTCAGGATTTTGAGACCATATGAGAAATAGGGATTGTTACTGCTATAGGAAATGTAAAAGGTCAGGTACATCCTGTGAAAAAATGAGACTCTATGTTCACTCCTTCACCCGCCATTGGGGTTTGAAGAATGGAGGGGATGGGGAAGTGGTATTTTATCTTGTTGCACCTCACCCTTAGCCCTTTCTTCACGGTGCGACGTTGCGATGTCATCTTCCTGTCTATTTATTACTGTGTAATAATTTCAAGAGTCCTAGCTGACCCCACAAATAATGATGAAAAATTGAGGTTGTTTATGTTTCCCTGTTTTGCCTTTTTTAGGGGTTCGGAATGTGGGATTTCAAAATGCAAGCTACAGTGATGATTTTGATGTCATTGGATGCAGAAAAACGTGTAGATTATGGGGTGTGAAGGGTTACTTCGATACTTGTCACGATCGAAAGTTGTGACGTTACAAATGAAAATTTTCCCACAAAAAACAATGGCGCCTCAAAATTTAATTTTTTTATTTTTATTATATCTTTAGAGAGTTCTAGTTTACACCCTGTAATCTACACGATATTCCGCATCTAATGATACCAAAATCATCACTGTAGCTTGAAAACTGTAGGATATGCATTTAGAAACCCCCCTTTCAAATTCAGTTTTTTATGAATATCTCGTTTTCTTTGAAGAAAATCACATATTTGCATAAAAGACGAACGATTCCTAATTGCATTTCCTATCAGTATACCAAATTCCATTGCTCTAGGTTCAATAATAAATAAGGTCCGTAAGGGGGACGCTGTCCTTAAATAAATGAATTTGTTTTGTTTGTAATTTCCCCTATGTTATTAACACTTTGACTGGGACTCCTAAATATTAAGTTCAGCGCCAAACTCGAACTCAAAGTCAGTTGTGGTAAACTATTTTGAAAAAATCAAACATGAAATAGATCGTGCATTCATTTAGCTTCGATTAAGAATTTTTGAAAATAAAGTTTGTGACAACTGGTTGTCAGCAGCATTATGAAAATTACCTCCGTGTACCACTGGTGGTGCACGTTGCCGTCAAAGTGTTAAAATTGGCAAAATTTCTACATGTTCGCACAATTGTTGCTTGTTTGGTTGGTCCATCTCTCTGTCATGCTCGTAACACTCTGACTGCAATGTGTGCTACTGGTGGCCATGGATAAGATTTTCATAATGCTGTTGATTTACCAGTAGTTGCAAACTCAATTTCCATAGTTACTCAGTTAAAGCTAGATGAGGGTATGATTCAGTTAATGATTGCTAGTTTCAATTGCCTAATATTATTTACTTTAAATTTGAGTTGAATCTTGAACTTCAGTTTTATCAATTGCAGTCAAAGCGTTAAGGGTACTTGACCGTATTTGTGATACAAATAATATTTTAATCACTGGTTCTATTAGGATGGATAGAGTTGTTTGTCATTTTCATCTGGGAGATTTATTGGGGAAAAATATCACTCCCCTCGTTTTGACAGGTCATGAACACTGATAGGATATAATGTTGCAAAATTTTGTTCAAAAATTAAACCATAATGCACATTAAATATTTTTTTCTAATCATTATTTTGACATGGTCTGTATAGCCAATTCTGGTTTGAATTGAATTTCTTTAGTCATGAGAAGACGAAATAAGGTTTGCACATAATGCAATTGGTATGTACGTTTTGTGAATATCAGGAGCATAGAAAAATTGAAAGTCACATGCTGTGAGTGTAGATGTGGCAACACTAGATTCAAATAGTTTGTGTTCCCAACATTATCTGCAACCTATTGTTTTTCGGTTTATGCTGTCATTTTGCATTCATTTTGGTGTGCACAGCCATGTGTGTAGATGTGTGAATATTTGGTAGTGCAATACTGCATGTATATCTCTGGAGTAGATCATTGGACTACCATATTTATTATTCCTATACATACACAATTTTTAGTGTCTGTCACCTGAGCATTCATACCATGGATTTTTATAAGAATTAATCTCAGAGTGAACCTTATCTCACTGACATTCTTTCTGCTGAACCATGCCACGAGTGTAATGTTGTGTATTTAAAATCAGTCACCCCCTCATGGGGATGCAACTATTGTTTTATAGGAATAAGCACTGCCAGGGGAAATATGTGAAGTGCAGTGCTAAAGTAGGTAGGCCTTCATTTTTTGAAATAGAATAAATTTTTTGTTATAATGTGGACCTTTTTTGCCGTTTTGCTGTCTGGTTTTTCAGCATTCGTTACTTTCTGTGTCAAGTTTAACCTTGTTCCATGAACTGCTCTCATGACTTTCTATTTCTATGCACCTTGTGCATATATTCCCCATTTCCTCAATACCATACCAAATGGTGCCTTCCTCCTTCCAATCTTTGGAACATCTGAGTTGCGGATAAGTTGGCTTAAACTAACATCTAATCAAATTTGTAAACTTTAAAAAAAATGTGGTATTGCTCTGTTAAAGATAAAGACTTCAGTGTTATATGGAGTTGTGTTGAATTTTGGTCTTTGTTTTCAGTGTGAAACTTCCTCCCACAAGGTTGAGAAATGCTGTCAAAATTGAGAAAACATGTCACTCACTAGATTTAATTCTAGTCTAATTGTATCATGAATGATTTAAAAATTGATTTACACTAATTTTTAATTCCAGCTTGCATGATGTCTTTCAGAAATATAGTGAAGTGTAAAGTACATTTTTTTATGAAAAATTTTATTGGATTTGTTAGTTTATTATGAATTGTAACTACTATTTATTCTGAAGACTTTATTTTTCACTTCTTATTGTCATTTAAATTTGCTAGTGTAAGCTAAAATATGATTAAGCTCATTTAATCTCCAAACCATTTGGAGTATCAACTTTTTAGTTGAAAGAATTGCATTGTGTTGCCTGCTAAAAGTATTACTAGATTTTTTCCTAACATTCTAGATCGTTCCAGTTTTCATGTATTAAAATACTAACAAAATTGTTAACATCATCATAATCATGAAATTATATTTGTATTTTAACACATAAAAAGATGTTACTAGTTTTATTATCTCATGCAATTTTTCTCAATAAGCTTATGTCACTTGCAGGTGACAGTCCGAGCTCTGGGAGCCATCTGAAAGAAATTAACATCAAAAGTGAAGTGCCTGATGCTGAGCTGGAGGCCGTTAGTGTAAAGGACGAGCCCATTGACTGGCATCAGGAACCCCAGGTGCTGCAATTGATTGGTTACTCTTCTATTGAGTGTTTCTAATTGGTTGCTTACTCATTTCTTGAGTGTTTCTAATTTTTCGCTAATTTCTTGTGACGCATCAAAACTACAAGTACCATCTTCACCGAATTTAAGGTTTTAAAGAATACAATGCACGCAAGGGGAAGAGATTTTGATTGATCCTTGATTTACCAGACCCTTTTTGGGCTTGAAAAGCCATCGTACCATGTGAATTTCTCTTCCTGCTGGAAGAAGAACTAATTAAATTAAGTCGAGACAATTACTTTACAATTTACAGGATGTCAATTATATCATGAACTTCATTCAATGGCTACACCACTCTCACATAACCGTCGACTCACAGATGGCACCACTGCTCTGCTCCCATCGGGTTAAGAATCCTGAGACGAACACAGCGTGCAGTGCACGAGAAGCTCAAGTTTAATGAATGCTTGAAGATTCAGACAAACCAGGGGCGCAAGCGTTTTCCTTGCAGATTGAAATACTATAGAAACAGTCTAGTTAGAAACTAAACTTAGTTGTAACACTAATGGCAAATATTTCACGTAAATTTTACGTATTCCAAAGTAAGCAATTTAAGCCTTGCCTAAATCTCACCTTCAACTTTAATGCCATTAGCACTGATGAGAAGAAGTTAGCTTGGGAAGCTGTTTTAGGAAATAAGGAGGAATTACAGTTGAAGGAACCTAACCTCAGCATAAGACAGGTTGAGTTGTTAGCGTTAAACTAATCATTACGTTAGGCATAGCCCGAAAGGAGTGTTTATTTAACTTTCTCCTAACAGAGAGCAACTTTCACGTGAATTAAACATTTATAGTAAAATTGTATTAGATGAAAGTTACTCGTTAAGTGAAACGGACACAGTCCAACATTTCAAGGTATAAGGTTAAGTTGATGTGACAGGAGTGACTGTGACGTTAGTCACCTTAAAGTTGAAGTGAACAATTGGCTCTTCTTCTCGGAGATTTTCCTTTATTATATTTAAAAACTTTATTACTTCACTTTATTATTTATTAAGAGAATAGTTAAAACTGAAGTATGTTTAAGAAGTGACAAACTCCATGCAAAGAAGAATAACTTAATGAACGAAATTGAAATAGTGGCCACTACAAATAAATAGGAAACATAGAGACCAGATACTGGAAGATTAACTAGAGAGGATTCCCAGCAATGCTCAGGCGCTCAAAGACCGATTCAACGAGATGCCTCTCAGTCTCCATCACTCTGTGCCGCCTGGCTCTGTCTGCATAATTTTTTCGATCCTTGATCGGGACCTCAGCTAATACAGAGATTATTTTCTGGATGATTCGCGACAAATTGGTTGTTTACTCTCCTCATGAGTGCTTCTAATTGGTTGCTTACTATTCTCTTGAGTGCTTTAATTGGTTGCTTACTCTCTTTAGTGCTTCCAATTGCTTTTTTACTCTCTTCTTGAGTGCTTCCTGTGGATTGCTTACTCTCCTCTCGAATGCTTCCGATTGGTTACTTTCCCTCCTCTTGAGTGCTTCTGATTGGTTAATATCCCTCCTCTTGAAAGCTTCCAATTGATTACTCACTTTCTTCTTGAATGCTTCCGTTTGATTTCAGTGGAGTATTTATCATTCCGCAGAAAATTTGAATTTAATTCATATGTAGTTGTTTTTACCTGTTCTTCGCCACTATTTTGTGACACTTATATCATTATTACTGCTTTCACCTCACATTATAACTGCTTTCACTGAAACGACGCATTTTGACTGGTTGATGCCAGTAATCGTTTCAAGATGCTTTGAAGTTTTCTTTTGCCTTCTTAATTTCAAACATTTGCTGCCAAATTTTTTATAAAAAGATGTCCATGTGGAACTCTTGCCACGCGTGAAACCGTATTAATTACTTGAGTCAGATTTCTGATTTTTTATGTGTTTCTTGCATTGGGTTTGAGATTAACCAAAGAAAAATTCATGATGGTTTTGCTAGTGTAAGAAATCACTTCAGCCACTCTCAGTTATTCTGAAACAATATTTCCAATACAATTGAAGTTGCTTATAAATTTAAGAACAATAATCAAGTTAGTTGTGTTTTCAAGAGAAAAACGTTACCCGTAAAATTTTTTGTCTGTGGAATCTTTATCCAAAATATTGTGGTCATGACAGACGTTATTGCATGTAGAAGATACTGCATGAATACTTCGTTAATTGTTGGCCCTGTATTGAAGTATTATCCGGCTGTGAAGAGAGAATGTGCTTTTAAAAATTTTCTTGTGCTTTTATTTTTTGCTTCCTGTATTATTTTTCAAGTATTTTTCTTGTATTTCCCCTCAGGGGGATACAACTATTGTATCTATGGGAATTAGCGCTCCCAGGGGAAAAATGTGAGGGCCCGAGCTGAGAGTTAGGTAGGCCTTCTTTTTGTTGAAATAAAATGTTTTTTGTTATGTCAAGGACCACCTTTTTTCGGTTCACTACTGTCCTGTTTTTCAGCACCTCTGACTTTTTTCTTCAACTTTTTCATGAACTTCTTTCTCACCTTACTGTTTCTATGCCCTCTCTGCATAGATTCCTCATTCTCTTATCTCCATACTAAATGGTGTCTTCCTCCTTCCTCTCTTCGATACGCTCTATTTTGTAGCGGTTAGGGAGGCTTAAACTAACTTATAATCTTATAATCCTAATCTTTTCTTGTATTTTGTTTTGAACAGTTGAGTGCATTTGCTCAAGATTAAAATACGAACGGATGCTCAAGTGCACAACTTTGCCTCAAAAGTACATGGTTACTAAGTGCATCTGTACTTTTAATTGCAATTTTTCGTGTAATGCAATTTTTTCTGAGGATCCTGGTCAGTAATAATCGGAAAAAGTTCTTCCTCACAGGCCAGTTCAAGTTCAGGTTCTCATACACTTACTTTCAAGAGAGAAGTGGACAATGACTGCACTGTGGCACGTTCAGGGCACGCAGAAGCAGAGGACGAGTTGAGGGAAGGCAGCTCTGGTGCATGCAACACAAGTGCTGTTCATCAGGGATCAGCTGTAGCAACTCAAGTTAGCGCTGACTTGCTACCATCAGATGTGTCGGGTAGCGGCAGTGGTGTTGAAGCCGCACCTCCTGGCAGACTCATGTCAAGGCCCTTTCTGTGTGAACATTGTGATTACTCCACTGGTAGGAGGAACCTTATGAAGCTTCACCTCCGTGTCAGGCACAAATTGGGATGTTACTACGATTGTGGGTTGTGTGATAACTCCACTATGTACATGAGTATTTTGAAGCGGCATATAGTGGAGCAGCATGATAATGAGAGCCGGTACGTAGGTCTATCCGGTGGTTACCATTGTACAGGTGTCAAAATAACGGCGAAACAGCGACGTAATAAACATGGACAGGAAGAGCTCAAATCTGAGTTCTGTGACTATTCGTTGGCTCGTAAAGATGAACTTGAACACCAAGCTAGCGAACATGGTGAAGGTCAGCTCTACAAGTGTAAGTTCTGTGAATATTTCTCTGCTCGAAAAAAGAACGTTAAACATCACCTAGCAAGCATACATGGGTATGGTCAGCTGTTCAAGTGTGAATTCTGTAAATACTCGTCTGCTCAAAAGAGTCATGTTAAGCGACACCTTGCTAGCAAACATGGTAAAGGGCGGCTGTTCAAGTGTGACTTATGTGAATATTCGTCTGCTGAAATGAGAGATGTTAAACGACACCTAGCCAGCAAACATGGGAAAGGTCAGCTGTTCAAGTGTGAATTATGTGAATACTCATCTGCTGAAATGAGAAATGTTAAACGACACCGAGCCAGCAAACATGGTGAAGGTCAGCTGTTCAAATGTGAAGTATGTGACTATTCCTCGGCTCACAAGGGTGCAGTTGAACGACACCGAGCTAGCAAACATGGTGAAGGTCAGCTGTTCAAGTGTGCGATTTGTGACTATACCTCTGCTCGTAAGGATGGTGTCAAATTACACCGAGCCAGCAAACATGGTGAAGGTCAGCTGTTCAAGTGTGAATTCTGTGAATATTTCTCTGGTCGAAAGGATAAAGTTGAACTACACCTAGCTAGCAAACATGGTAAAGGTCAGCTCTTCAAATGTGAATTTTGTGAATATTCCTCTGCTCATAAGGGTAGTCTTAGATATCACCTAGCCAGCAAACATGGTGCTGGTTAGCTCTTCAAGTGTGACTATTCTTCTGCTCGAAAGGGCAAATTTCTAAAACACCTAGCTAGCCAACATTATTGCACTAATGCCTTCCCTTTCTAGATGTGAAATGCGCATTAATGGGCTATTTGAATGTCTAATCACCACATTCACATTTTTTTAGTATTATTTTGCTCCTCCGTGTGGTCAAAAATCGTACGGGCCCCTCTAAAGATCAAAACTTTTCAAAACTTTCGATCAAATCGTACCCTCTAAAGAATAAAACTTTTGTGTCCATGGGAATTGGTGCTCATGCGGGAAATATGTGAGGTCGTGAACAAAGAGTTAAGGAGGTCATGTATGTGTGGAAAAAAATGTTTTCAGTTGTGTTAAAGACCGTCTTTTTAAGGTTGACTGCAACCCTGTTTTTCATTATCCATTACGCTTTCAACTTGGCCCAGTTGCATAAATTCCTATGCAACTTGCTGTTTCTATGATCTATGTGCATAAAACCTACATACATATACCAGGCTGCTCCTCCCTGTGGGAGGGTTAGTGATGCAAAAAACTGGTTTTATTTGACGGCGTTTTTTTTTGCAAAAAAGTGTTTTTTATGTGTTTTTTTTTTGTTTTTTTTTGCACACGCCCAAATTTTGTCAGGTATATGTCTGTTTTTTTTTGTCACATGAAATACATTATTTTCCATGTTCTTTAGTCATGATTTTTTTTGTAATAAAAACATCAAAAAGAAACCATACTGTAAAAGTGGTGGCAGATAACCCACAATTACCTAGAGGTGTCTAAGAGAAACAGCAGGAGACACAGAACTTATATTGATGAAGTCAAAATTCAGAGCTTACTATCTCTACCATGATTTTATTTTTATGTGACCAAAAAATCAGACATATTAGAGATAGCAAGCTCTGAATTTTGGCTCTATCAACATAATTTGTGGCTCCTGCTGTTCCTCTTAGACTCCTCTTGGTAATTGTGGGTTATCTGCCACCACTTTTACTGTATGGTTTCTTTTTGATGTTTTTATTACAAAAAAGGACAACTAAAGTACATAGATATAAATTTATTTTATGTGACCAAAAATCCATGCTTTTTTTTACTGAAATTCATGACTAAAAAACTGGGTTTCAATATATTTTATGTGACCATAAAACCATGCTGTTTTATTTTTCATGTTTTTTTTACAAAAAATCATGTTTAAAAAAAATCATATGTAAAACAACATGGATATTAATGTATTTTATGTGACCATAAAACTATACTGATATTTTTCACATTTTTTAGCCAATATGCAGTTTAATGCGCTCACGGAAATTAAAAATTCCGTTCCGATGAATCTCTGAAGGAACACATTTAAAAACGTTTTACATGAATGACATTCTGCTTGCTAATGCATTATTTTTGAGTTATTTAACTTCAAAATTTTTGTCTTCCATAGCAGTTCCAGTCAGTTACGCGCTTGAGCTGGAGCTGTTAGAGTATATTTGGGTACTTGTAATTTATTATTAGCAACACTGCGGAGCCTTAACCCACTTCTATGATGTTTTAGTTAATAACACAATAAACGTTATCAGCCAAAAATATTAGCGGGGCTGGGGAAGTGAATATTTAAATCTACGGTATTCACTCCTACGCTTTTGCTAATGTTTTACGGTGGCCGCCATATTGAAACTGATGTCAACCGTATATCAATTTCAGTATTCACTATCCCAGTCCCTCTAATATTTTTGGGTAATAACCGTTATTGTGTTACTAAATAAAACATCCTAGAAGTGGGTTCATGTTCTGCAGAGTCGGCCAATAGTAAATTACAAAGTACCCAAGCGTACTCTAACAG
Source organism: Morinoia aosen (assembly GCA_030386875.1). Lineage (NCBI taxonomy): Eukaryota > Metazoa > Arthropoda > Malacostraca > Amphipoda > Talitridae > Morinoia > Morinoia aosen. The sequence continues at coordinate 69,789,193 of CM059576.1, read as the reverse complement.
CTCAAGTGCGCAACTCAACTGCTACGGAAGACGCAAATTCAAAACTTGAATAACTCAAAAATAATGCATCTACGAGCAGATTGTCCTTCACGTAAAACGATTTTGAATGTGTTCCTAGTGATTCTTTAGTACAGAATTTTTAGTTTCTGTGAGTGCATTAAACTGCATGTTGACCATATTTTTTTTACAAAAAATCATGTCTAAAAAATATGGATATTAATATATTCAATGTGACCAATAAAATCATTTTTCAAACATGTTTATTTAGCAAAAAAGTCATTAGTATTCAATTTTTGGTCATGATTTATTGGTAAAAAACATGGATATTGATATACTTTATGTGACCAAACAAACCATGCTTTTAAGAAAAAATTTATACAAAAAAATCATGATTAAAAAACATGGATATTAATATCTTTTATCTGACCAAAAAAAACCATGCTATTTAAAAAATTTTTTTTACAAAAGTCATTAATATCCATTTTTTGTCATTATTTTGTAAAAAAACATTTTTTATTATATCTAAAAAAAACATGGTTTTTGGTGACATAAAATATATTAATATCCATGTTTTTTAGTCACAATTTTTTCTTGTAAAAATAACATGATTTGAAAAAGCGTGTTTTTTTGTCGCATAAAATATATTAATGTCCACGTTTTTTGGTCACGATTTTCCTGGCATGAAAAAATGTTTTTTAAAAAACATGGTTGTATTTGGTCAAATAAAGTATATTAATATCCATGTTGTTTAGTCATGATTTTTCTGTAAAAAAACGTTTTTCAAAAAGCAGCATTGGGTTTTTGTTCATATAAAATCTAATAATTTCCACATTTTTTAGTCGTGATTTTTTGTAAAAAAAAGATGTTTTTTGAAAAAAAACATGGTTCTTTTCGGTCACATAAAATACATTAATACCTTTATTTTTTCAGTCATGAATTTTTTGTAAAAAACATGTTTTAAAAAACAGCATGGTTTTTTGGTCCATAAAACATATTAATATCTATGTTTTTTAAGTAATGATTTCTGTGTAATAAAAAGCATTGTTGTTTTTTGTCACATAAAATATATTAATATCCATAATTTTTAGTCTCGTTTTTTTGTATGAGTAACATTTTTTTGAAAAAACAGCATGTTTTTCTCCTGAGGACATCTCTATCAATGACCATAAGTAACGATATATTATTGCAACACATTATTTGGGGAATTGAAAGAGATTCACATGCATTGTAAAATAAATGAAATATCAAAACATGAAACTACAGAAAAGGAAAAATTTCACACAGCCATAGAAAACCATGAATTAAGAAGTATGCTGTCTTATTATATAATCTGATATGAAAACAAATAATGTAAAGTGGTTCTTTTCCTTGCTGAGTTAATTTTAAACAAAATGTAAAAAAAAAAATATATCCACGTTTTTTTGGCCATGGTTTTTTTTTGTAAAAAAACACGTTTTTTTTAAAAAAAAACAATCCGGTTTTTTTTAGTTACATCCCTAGGAAGGGTAGTCGACAGCAGGCTACAATCATCACTCATAGTCACTAGGAGGAGCGAGAGGCATCACTGGCCGCACCAGACTGCAAGGCTCAGCAGCAGCACAGCACAACCATCTTCCACAGTCAGGTCCGACAGCCATAGCTGGTTTACTCCGACCGTTTCATTGAGTGCAGCCCCTCCCCTCGCACAGGACAGGTCAACCCCAGCACACGCGGGCAGGCTTCCAGTATCGTATCAGAAAATAAAATTACTTTCTTATGCACTGTTTCCACTCACTTCTGTTTGCAGTCATACCTCTCGCTACGTCCACAGTCAGACCCCTCTCATACAAATCACGTTTCACCCCATCCATCCAACTCATCCGTGGTCTACCTCGCGTTCTAATACCACTCACTACCGACGTATAAATCTTTTTCACCAGCCGCTCAACATTCATTCTTTCAACATCCAAGACCATCCAAGCACAAGCACTCTTTCATCCACCCGCCTGCTCAACGTTTTGATAACACCAGTCTGCCTCTTAACTAACTCATTCCTGATCCTATCTCTTCTTGTTACTCCATACATGCTCCTCAAACACTTCCTCTCAAACACATCCGACTTCCTCCTCTCAGCTACTCTTAAACTCCAAGACTCTGCTCCATACAACAAAACTGGCACGATCAAGCTTTCATACAGTCCCCTCTTAGCATTCATACTCAAACTCCTGCATTCAAAAACTTTCCTCATTGCACCCAATGTCTTACAGCCTTCACTCACTCGATGCCTCACTTCCACTTCCATACTATCATTCACAGCCGCGTCCGACCCGAGTTACTTAAAATGATCTACTTCCTCTAACACTTCACCATTCATCCTCACATCCGAATTCCAAACACGCCACCTCATGAACATCTCATCACCTTACTTTCATTTACATTAACCCTCAATTCACACCTTTCGCACACTACCAAACTCTGCAACCAGTCTCCGCAGTTTTTCCTCTGAATCAGCCACAAGCGCTGTTTCATCTGCAAACAACAGCTGACAAACTTCCCAATACATACCATTTTGTCCCACCAACTTCGCACCTTTTCCCAACACTCTGGCATTCACTTCTCTCACTACACCATCCATGTACAAATTAAATAACCACGGCAACATCACACATCCCTGTCTCACACCTGTCACAACTGGGAACCACTCACTCACCTTATTCCCTACTCTCACACATGCTCTGCTATCAATGTAGAAACTCTTGATCGCATTCAACAGTCTCCCACCCACTCCATACAAGGTAACAACTTGCCATAGAGCCTGACGGTTCACTCTGTCATACGCTTTCTCTAGATTCATAAATGCCCAATATACTTTTTTTCCATTTGCCAAGTACTTCTCATTTACCTGCCTCACAGCAAACATTTGATCCACACAACCTCTACCACTTCTAAAACCACATTGTTCTTCAGCAAGCACACGATCCGTCATCACTCTCACTCTTCCAATTGAAACTTTTCCATACAGCTTCCCAACGACACTCTGTAGATTTATACCTCTGGAATTACTGCACTTGTACAACCTTTCCCCTTGTACAGCGGAACTACACACGCGCTACTCCAACCTACCGGACTTTACTAGCCTCAAAACACACATTAAACAAACGTACCATTCTACAACCACACTTCCTCCTTAAGCCGCTATGAACCCAACGTTTCCATAAGTCATTACTGAATGATTTCTTAATCCTTCCTCTCTTAAAACCACTTTTTACTATTAAACAGGCCTAAACTATCTGATCTTATCTGATGTAATCTAACGCCTCGGTTGCGTTGTTGTCGGTACAATTATATTTCCTTCCTGACACTGCATTCTTCATTTAGCGTACTATTCAACCCGAATTTTGGTAATTTATGAGGTGTCTTTTTCGACTGAAATTAGAACTTTCTTTCAGTTGCTGAGTGGCTTTTTAGAATGACGTATGAAAATCAGCCATTTTCATGCTATTTCGTAGTGTTTCTTGTCGCATCCTTGTGACATTTGTCAGACTTGCACTGCGGAGTCTTTTTCTTTGCTTAAATTCCAGGGTTAACGGTCCCATTCTTGAATTGTTTCGTGTTCTTTGTGTGTTTTTGTAAGAAAATGTACATGTTTTATGTCAGTGGTTCCCAAACTAGGGTTTCCGAACCGTTGGGGAGCCCAAGGGTCCGCGACACAATGAAAAAAATTCACCCCAGATAAAATATGTATAAAAATATACAACACTGATTCTCTGTCATTATAATATGTGGTGTCGATATTTTGGTGTGCAAGCAGCCAGCACTTCTCTACTATATTTTTATATCTGTCATAATATTTTATTTTGGTTTGTGCTCACCCTTGCTCCCGGCTTAATTGGAGCACTGTATCGCGTTTCTTTGCGGATTAGGATCTTCGCTACAGCAACGCGGGTTAACGGGCGGTGACGGACAAAAAAAGGGCTTCTGACTCTTTCTTTATTTCGGTATCCGTAGCGCCGTAAACTGCACAAACAGGTATAGTTCAGACTCGGGCCAGCAATTGCATGACAAGAAAACTCCTAATTTAGTATCATAGTCGACTGACCAATTAATGTACATGGTACTGCATAACAAGAAAGGAATTTCATACCTTGAAGGTATATGAGAGGTAGCTGAGTAAGACATGAAGAGCGACTAAATAATGCTAGAACTAGGTATGATATTCTAATGACAGAAGAGCGATAAGAGAGGGGCCATGAGACATTGTCATGAAAGAATAGCAGCACAAAAAAAGGGGATTCGCGGCCCTGCCAACATCATAGCACAGGGACACAATTCATATAAAAAAGTTTTAGCCTCCCTTAACCACGACAAAGATGTTCCAAGAGAGGAAAGAGGAAGGCACCATTTAGTGTGGAGTTGAGGGAACGCGGAATCTGTGCACAAGGTGCACAGAAACAGTAAGCTAGGAAAGAAGTTCATGAAACAAGAAAAAGTTTCTGTTGCATTGACAGGGAAGAAAATAAGTCTCTCTAGCCAAGGAACACATTGCCAAAGAACACCCTGCCAAATAACACCCTGCTAAAGAACACATTGCTAGAAAACACATTTCTAAAAAAACACACTTGTAATACACGCACAGGACCAAAGGAGGACAGCCTACTCACACACACATTGATTACAACATTTTTAGCGTCTGAGTCAGCATGTCAGAATTTCAGGCTTTCAAGATGAGAAACACGTTTCATTCTCTACATGGAGTCCCTACTTGTTAAGTTGTTATAATCTTTAGGCTATCAGATATGTGCACTGTGTTCAGAGGAGGACACTACGTTGACACATTGACTTCAATTTCAAGCACTCGGCCTTCTCTGACCGTTTACATGATCAAAAGCTACAGCACCATTGGTTACAACCTTGATAGAACAACCTGACAATACCCTAAAATACTTACAGACGGTGGGGGAAGGTCCCTCACGTTAAAACCTGGAAAAGCCTATTTCAACATATGAAATAAGCGACTACTTTGTCTTTTTTTTACTCTACCTGTGGAAAGGGAACAGTGAAAATTAGGTCTCTGATGCAGGGGCAAGCTGAAATAGTAACAGCGGACTAGTACTACAGCCTATCCAGCCGCAGAATCAGAACTTGAAATACAATAGATCAGCCATTGTCGAAAAAAATCCTAATATCAAAAATAAAAACGGCTATCTCATGATCAGCCTAATACTGAAAAGGTTTGACACGCTCGCCAATTTTAATTATTTAACTTAGACACGGGTGAACTGTCCCTATGGCAAGAAGTACACATTAACCAACGTCGCCTTGAAAACACAAATCACATGGGGTAGTGGTCTCATAAATTTCTGTGCCTATTCCCAGTCTACTTTTGAGAATGCTTTAACTCTAGGCTTCCACCTTACTGGCTAGCGCAACTTGCCCAGCACAGCTCATAGGTGAGGAGCCAACAGATTGACCAAAAAATATTTTACTTTATTTTTATATCTTTTTCTTAATAAAATTTTGAGCTATGCATGTTCGAGTTGTGATGGGTTAAACTGAAGTTCAATATTCATCTCAACTTTAGAGTCAAATTATTTGACAGGCAAATCTGTAAAAATCACACATTCAGTGGTCTGCTAAAATACTGTTAATCTAGAATCAAACTTATTTCTAGCATTACACTGCAGCACACTGGCAATAGAACGCACTAGATTCACAACATCATAACGGCTGGTCTGGCTCAACGTGGGTGGTTCGTCGGCCACCAGGAACGTCCTTGAACGCTCTAGCGGCCGGCTGTTCACCGCTGTCTAACACGAAGACACATAGTGGCGAATTGACAATACAGCTAGTTCAAGGACACTTTTGTATTAATAATTTTCTGACATATCACACTAAAAAGACACAGAAACTTAAGATCATCCGGGAACCTGTTCCTCCCACGCACTTCAACCAAATAGAACACTGGCGTCAGTCTTGCGGACCAGCGCGGATCCGCAAAATGTTGCCTGATAAAATTTTTAAAATTTCGCGTCTTGTAAGACGCGACACACTGTGTTTACTTTTGTGGTGTGTTATGTTTTCCAGAATGTGTGTGGTGGATTTTTGGTATGTGTGAATATGTTGAAGAAAGCCCATGTATTGGTAGGTTTTTCTGTATCTTATTTTCAAATCAATATCATTAGCTTAATTTGAATTTATTACGACGTAACAATTTCGATCCTTTGCCAGTCCAACTGTCACTATCGTGAGTCTTGTGACCGGCAGTCTGGCCCCAAGTCCATTTAGTCTCTGGCTGTCTGATCGGTCTGGCTGCTACACATTCGCATTGTACGCAGATGGCATTCGCAATATGTTGCTATTATATAAAAAATGACAGTATATCGGTAGTGAGTTATTGATAATAAACGAAACTGAATTTGGCTAGTTTGCCCAAATATCCTGTAACTCTAGGCTGCTCTGTTTCTTTTTAATTATCATTTATATTCATTCATGCTTCATTTCATGCTCACAGACAGTATAAACTGATGATGGAGAAGTGTTTAAACCGAAATCGACTGATGAGTATTCCTATGCTATTTCATCTAGATTCTAGACAAACTGAAGGAAGTACTCGTAGTTTGGGTTCCAAGGAAAAAAATCAAAACTGGAGAGTATAATCCCTCATGTATTGCATATGGGTTTACCTTTGTGGTAAAAAAAGTTGGAGTGGAGTACCAGAAGTGTGTTATCTGTCAAGAGCTATTCTCCTATGAAGGTATGACACCATCGAAACTACGAAGGCATTTACAACAAAAATATCCAACTCAGGCGACAAAATCCATAGATTTCTTCAAACGACAAGAGTCTACAGTAGATAGCCAAGCAAATACATTCAAACTGAAATTCACACTTCCACACAAAGACCCGAAAGCATCATTCTTAGATTCTTTTCACATTATTCATGGCAAAAAATGAAACAGTGAAAAGGTTGGCTTTTTGAAGTCCTTTGTCACAAAATGGATGCTGATATTCATGGCTTGCCGCTCCGCTCTGAAGTGCAATTGTTATCGCTTGGAGCAGTTTTGAATCGTGTATTTGCAGTGCGGCGAGAATTAGCAATTCGCTACTCCGCCTTTGGGTGGAGTTGGGAATTATGGCTGACTTCTCCCTTTTCCCAACGGGGAGAAATCACCGCGCAGTGCCAGGATTTGAACTGCCGACTCTTCACGGGAGGGTGCGCTCTTAACCACTCGGCCACGGTGACAACACCAGATGATCCACTTAGCAGCAAGACAATAGACTAGTTGAGATATAAATCCTTGTGAGCCCCATTAAGTTCTGCAACTGTTATGGCATTCCTCTGAAACCTTTTACTACGTTGAAATTTCATTTGAGCTAAAATTCTTACCTTAAACCTATTCTGAACTAGACGAATTGTTCAGCGTGAGAACATAATACGTGTAACAAATTTAAATATTTCTTGGGAACTTGTGGGTTATGCCACCACTTGTTTAGGGAAGAAGTGTTTTTGGAAAAAACTAAAAATGTAATTGTTTATTGAATATTCAATTGATGTTCTGGACAGTATGAATGAAATTTTCATGTAAGAAGGTATTCGTGTTGATTTATATTGATTTATAATGCAATTTATCTACTTATACATCAACAATGAATCACTGGGAGCTTCCTCTGCATTTCTTGTAAGGTCGCAGAGATTCATTTTGGCCTGAAACTAAACAAAAATTAAAGATAATATATATTATTAATAGTTTCATCGAGCTATAACATGAAAAGGAAACCATAAATTAAAAGTGGTGACAGATAACCAACAAGTACCATTTCTTGGTATCATCTGGACGAGCGCAGACGTTCTTTTTAAGGGAAAAACACCAGAATTTCCCTAAACATTATTTTAACACAATGGCCAGCTAATAACTCTGCAAATTTTTATAACGATTTGAAATTAGAAAAAAATCTTATGGGCGCCTAGTAGATATTTGTTCATCGTGGATAACACATTGGAATATTTGTGTGGGCAATGAAAACGTCCGCATTCAAAAATTACATTAAGTCTATAATTTATTCGGGTTATTTTCGAGCGATTGCTATCATTATATAAAGAGTATTGAAAATACTTCGTATATTATTAATATCGGGTTGGAGTGTTACGTTCAGTCTTTGGTAGGGAATATTTCGTTAACATTCTTCGTCATTTGGGTACATGTTTGTTATTTATCGTACCCACAATACAGCATGTTCGAATTTTTCCCTATATTATTACTGAAGGCACGGTATTGAATTTTGTCCTATGCTATTATTGAAAGCATGGTATCGAATTTTGCCCTATGTTATTACTGTGAGCAGGGTGTGGAATTTTGCCCTATGTTATTAAATGAAGGCGTTAAATTTTCTTCTACGTCATTACTGATGGCACAGAGTTTTGCTCTATACCATTACATCACGTTTTCTATATCCTACCCCCTTTTTCCGTTTTTTATCACCAGAGAATCTGTTCACTGCGGAAACTGTGCTATGCTGGAGCCGGGATTTGAACCCGGGTCTCTTTCGTCTTATGTTATTCATATTTTTTACCTATAAATGATAAATGACGCTCTAAAAAGCGTATCTATTTTACTGATAATATTGGTACAAAAACTGCACGCGAGGATTATTTTTACTTATTTGAATTTTGGTGAAAGTTTACATTAAAACCAAGAACGAACCATCGAGACACTATTTTACTCAATGAATAAAATTAGGCATTATTTTTCTCTAAATTATGAAAAAAGTTATTTTCGAAACTATGTCATAGAAAAAATGTAATTATATATTCTTAACGCGTGATTATACGTTCCAAGCCCATTTACAAATAGTCATTGAATATTAACGATGAGCAATTTTCATAAGCCCAGCCATCAAAAATAACAAAACGACAACAGAAAGGTTGAGACGCCCTGCTCTCAGCTGAGTATCTCATGCGCTTTCGGTTCTATAAATCTACTCAATTAATCCTTCTCAGGTCTTAACAGTATGCAACTATCGTTAACAGCGTTTGTATTGAAGTTTATGTACGCCGAAATAGCTCTTCGCTAGTGCAGAATTGTCGTGTTCGTTAGGTCAATTCTTTACTAATAAATTTAGATCTTTCTCAGTGTATCAATTCCTTGTTCGAAAAGAAGAAATAGGCATGAAACCACGTTACCATCTTACCATTCATTTTAGTAACATGATAATAATTATTCGATTCCTTGCACCTTTATGAGCTGGTGGCAGCGTAGCTATACATCAATTAATATTGCGACGAGGACACTGAAAAGTCTCGTCTAATTTTGATTACCCCAGAAAAAATAATGTGGCATAACCGAACGTCACGACTGCTGAAGATATGCCAGTGAATGTCAGATCCTCAGAATAGAACTACAACACCTGGTAATATCGGTGCAATGTAATCACCTTCCGAAATAAAGGGCTAGAACAATGAGCTCATGTATAATAACGTTTTCATTTAATAAGTACATACGTATTAACTTTTATGTATAAATAAATACATACATATTATTTACGTATAAATGAATACATATACATTAACGTTTAGGTTTAATATATACATATCAATTAATGCCATCGTATAATTAAGTGAACAAATAACTATAAAGTATAAGGGTATAACGTACCGGCAGAGGCGGAGATGTAGGGGTGGGCAGGCGAGGGTTAGGGGGAGGGTAGGGCCCCACAGCTTTGGGGGGCGCCCCGTGATTGGTGGGCGCTGAGTTCACACTCGTGGTTGCCCTCGACGACGAGGCCACGCCCACGTGGGGTTGTGGGTGATAAACGCCTCCAGGGTACAGCATCGTAGCCAATTAGGGCGCGGGGCCACTGGATGGGGTGGGGCCACCTACAAGAGGGGTGGAGCCGCTAACCAATGCGCTGAGAGGGGCGAAGCCCCCACCGGCCAATGAAGGGGCGCCAGACCCAGTAGGGGCGGAGCCACCAGCTTATGAGGTGGCGCCAGAACCACGAGGGGCGTAGCTACTAGCCAATGAGGTGGCACCAGCACCAAGAGGGGCTGAGCTACCAGCCAATGAGGTGGCACCAGAACCAAGAGGGGCGGAGCCACCAGCCAATGAGGTGGCGCCAGAACAAAGAGGGGCGGAGCCACCAGCCAATGATTTGGTGCCAGAACCAAGAGGGGCGGAGCCGCTAGCCAAAGAGATGGCGCCTGCCCCAGAAAGGGCGGGCCCAGAGACGGAATGGGTGGGTTAGGTGGACGGGTGGAGACAGGAGGCATGGCTTGGCCAGCAGTTGAGGGGGTGGAGCTTGGGGAGTCCGTGCGGGTAACAGCTGCAAGTGAACATCGGAATTCTGTATTGGAACGTCATTAAGTCAATAATTATGATAATTTATTATTGTACAAACACATATAGAAAGGTTAATTAAAAAAAGCTTATATTGATTTAATTAATAAAACAACCGGGCGTGGAGCGCACAGGAGAGCTCAAACTGTTGCCTGAAGTACACACAAAATGTCGATTAAATTAGAATAATTTCCTTAAATTAGCCTTACCGCTACAACAGGGATCCGAAGAGAGGAAAGAGGAAAAGCACAGTTTTGTATGAACTCAAGGGAACGCGGAATCTATGCACAAGGTGCACAGGAACAGCGGAGAAGAAATTGTGAAAAAATGAAATCAAGACTGAAAGGAGAAAAATGTGCAGGAATGAAAGGAGTCCTAAATATCAATAGCTGAGGGGACCCAACAGCACTCCCCTAGGGGCGCCTGTTCCCCACAGCATAGGATGCACAAACCAACCTAGGCCTATTTTAGGCCTACATTAAGACACAGAGGGGAAATGGAGATAAAAAAGGTGCTAAATGGGGGAAATGGGGGGGAAAAACACGGTGGAAATGAGGGGTGGGAACAGGGGGAAAATGGGGGGTAGGAACAGGGGGAAATTGGGGGGGGTAAAACCACGGGGGGAATGAGGGGTAGGAACAGGGAGGAAATGGGGGTAGGAACAGGGGGGGGGGAAATAGGTAGGAACAGGGGGAACGGGGAGTAGGAACACGGAGGGGGGAATGAGGGGTAGGAACAGGGGTGAAATGGGGGTAGGAACACGGAGGGGGGAATGAGGGGTAGGAACAAGGGTGAAATGGGGGTAGGAACACGGAGGGGGGAATGAGGGGTAGGAACACGGAGGGGGGAATGAGGGGTAGGAACAGGGGTGAAATGGGGGTAGGAACATGGAGGGGGTAATGAGGGGTAGGAACAGGGGTGAAATGGGGGTAGGAACATGGAGGGGGTAATGAGGGGTAGGAACAGGGGTGAAATGGGGGTAGGAACAGGGGGGGGGGAAATAGGTAGGAACAGGGGGAACGGGGAGTAGGAACACGGAGGGGGGAATGAGGGGTAGGAACAGGGGTGAAATGGGGGTAGGAACACGGAGGGGGGAATGAGGGGTAGGAACAGGGGTGAAATGGGGGTAGGAACATGGAGGGGGTAATGAGGGGTAGGAACAGGGGTGAAATGGGGGTAGGAACACGGGGGGGAATGAGGGGTAGGAACAGGGGTGAAATGAGGGGTAGGAACACGGGGAGGGGGAAAGATAGGTAGGAACAGGGATAACGGGGGTTAGGAACACGGAGGGGCGAATTAGGGGTAGGAACAGGGGTGAAATGGGGGTAGGAACACGGAGGGGGGAATGATGGGTAGAAACAGGGGTGAAATGGGGGTAGGAATACAGAGGGGGGTATGAGGGGTAGGAACAGGGGTGAAATGGGGGTAGGAACACGGGGGGGGAAGATAGGTAGGAACAGGGGGAACGAGGGGTAGGAACACGGAGAGGGGAATGAGGGGTAGGAACAGGGGTGAAATGGGGGTAGGAACACGGCGGGGGAATGAATTGTAGGAACAGGGGTGAAATGGGGGTAGGAAGACGGGGGGGGGAAAGATAGATAGGAACAGGGGGAACGGGGGGTATGAACACGGAGGGGGGAATGAGGGGTAAAACAGGGGTGAAATGGGGGTAGGAACACGGGGGGGAATGAGGGGTAAGAACAGGGGTGAAATGGGGTTAGGAACACGGGGGGGGGAATGAAGGGTAGGAACAGGGGTGAAATGGGGGTAGGAACACGGGGGGGGAAAGATTGGTAGGAACAGGGAGAACGGGGGGTAGGAACACGGAGAAGGAATGAAGGGTAGGAACAGGGGTAGGGGGGAAATGGGGTAGGAACATTTGGGGGAGAAATGGGGGTAGGAGCATGGGGAAATGGGGGTAAAAACACGTGGGAAATGGGGGTAGGAATGCGGGGGAAATGGGGATCAGATCACGGGGTGAAATAGGGGGTAAGAAAGTGGGGGGTGGGAACACATGGGAAAATGGGGGTAGGAATGCGGGGGAAATGGGGGTCAGATCACAGGGGTGAAATAGGGGGTAAGAAAGTGGGGGGTAGGAACACATGGGAAAATGGGGGTAGGAATGCGGGGGAAATGGGGGTCAGATCACGGGGGTGAAATAGGGGGTAAGAAAGTGGGGGGTAGGAACACATGGGAAAATGGGGGTAGGAATGCGGGGGAAATGGGGGTCAGATCACAGGGGTGAAATAGGGGGTAAGAAAGTGGGGGGTAGGAACACATGGGAAAATGGGGGTAGGAACAGGGGGAACGGGGTAGAAGTTTTCTTTCGGTTGTGAAGTTCAATTTCTCCTTCAGTTTTTCACTTATGGAGGTCTTTTCAGCATCGTAAAGATCAAGTTGAGTACTGTTAATCTCAATGGTGATTTTTTGACAAGTTGAATAGAAAATTTTTTCTTACCATGTAAAGAAAAAAATTGAAAATTCTTGTTTGTTTTAAATTCAAACATTTTAAAAACTTTTTTTGAAGCGATATCAAAAAACTGGATCTCAATTTTGTTGACCAGTGCATTGTGAACCAAACAAAAAACTAATTGTCTCTATGTACAATATTGAATGAGAAGTTAAGTTATTTAGAAATTTACCTTCGATGGGGGGGAGGGGGTATGGGCAAATTTAAAAAACTTTAGGGCTCTGAACGACCATTCGAATGTTCTAAACATGTTGTGGATCCCTCAGAGCCTATTTCGCTCCTGAAGTATTTTTTAATAATTTTTGAAATTTCATGAGAAAAACCGTTAGGTGGCCTGAATTCATGTTTCACTGTTTCGTCTTTTTCTTAATGTTTCGTTTTTATCAAAATGTTTCGTCTTTATCAAAATGTTTCGTCTTTATCAAAATGTTTCGTTTTATCAAAATATTTCGTGTTTGTCAAAATCTTTCGTCTTTTTCAAAATGTTTCGTCCTTTTCAAAATGTTTCGTCCTTTTCAAAATGTTTCGTCCTTTTCAAAATGTTTCGTCCTTTTCAAAATGTTTCGTCCTTTTCAAAATGTTTCGTCCTTTTCAAAATGTTTCGTCCTTTTCAAAATGTTTCGTCCTTTTAAAATGTTTCGTCGTTTTCAAAATGTTTTAAAAAATTCGTATGTTAAAGCCAACTTGTGACGAGATATGACTAGTAGGATTGCATTGTGTCTACCATTAGTTAGATTCAATTGTACCTAACATTAGAATAATTGGATGATATTGTACCTTCGATTAGAATACTTGTGTTCTGTTGTACGTACCATTCGAATAATTTTCTTTTCAACTTATTTAAATTATACTCTTCATCACTATACCGAATAGGATTGTATCCGTTAGAATGCTACCCATTACAAGGAATGCACACATTAAAACTGGTCCCAATAGCTTAGTACCTAAAGGGATTGTACCCTACAATGCACAGACCAGAATATTATACCCTAAACTATATTTGATACTGTACCCAATGCTATTGGGCCCAGTATCATTGTACCCATTAAGGTTGTACCATTCTGTTTGCAGTACATTATTCTGAGATGCTATATCGTACACTGTGGCAGTCTTGACATTAAGACGTGGGGAAGGTTCAAAGAAATCCACGGATGATGTGAAACTTGTCTTAAGCAGTTATTTATGGTAATACATAAATTTTCCTGAAAGAGAAAAGTCTAGTTAGCACAAAAATAATACAAAAATATACAGCTTTTAGAGGTTACAAATTTAAAGGTGATGCAGAGCGCAAATCAGAAACTAAGGACGCAAAAGTCTGGTCAGTAGTGCATCATTGGCACAAGCTAACCTATCTCAAGTGAACACGGGTACCACTTCAGCGGCTCAGCCAACACACAAATTATTGGCGAGCCTTAGTACAATTTTCGTGTGTGCATCCCAATGGCACACTCAGATGTTAGCAGTCAACCTAATGAAACACTCATAAAATAATAAGGCCAGGTAGTACTCTACACACTGATGTCCAACTACGTAGACGCTGAATTGAAGGTACACTGCTATTCCCTCATAAGCAATACCGGTAACTTTAGTTGTCTCTGACTCAACATGACCAGTCACAAAGGTCTAGTAACTCAGCAGCACCACTTGGACACAGTTATAACACATACATATACAGAGGTGGTCAATATGTGAACAAGGGGGAATATTTAGACACATCAGTACAGGTAAATCAATTACCTTAAGGGAATGAACACAGTCTTTTAGGACACGCATAATCAGCTAGGTGATCTAGCATATCCCACAGTCAAGTAAAAATCATCAAAATCAAAAATATGCAAACAGATCACACTCCTCAGACTGATATTCAGCTTTAAATATTTCTACATGGCAAGTCTAGTGAGGAATTACATAGCTCTAGAGTCCACAAACCACAGCTTAAATCCATCAAAATTAACTGGGAATGACAGTAAGAATCTATAGAGCACAATGAGCATAGAGCAAATTAACAACTGAGCACCAAGAGTCCAGCTGTAAACTCTAGCAAATTAGTTGAATAGCACTGACAAGCACAGATCCAATAAGGCTCAACAATTTCATCAAACAAAGATGAATGAGTGTTAGCAAGAGAGACTCACAATACTGTCCAACACAGATCAACTCCAACTTGACAATTATAACAATGTGTATAAAATAGTTAGCAAGACAGTTATATAAAATTGACAACACGAATGAAGAATCACTCGTGTAAGTGGAGTTGCGGGAGCAAAAATTGAAAACTGTGGCAGCATAAATTACAGCCCACTATTACTTGAGGCCTTCCAGCTTTCCTCGGATCTAAGGATCCACTGTCTCTCACTAGCTAGCGACCCAATACAGAATACATCTCTAGACACAATGGAACAACGAAACCTATTTCATTTAATATTTAGCACTGGTTACTTACATTTCTCTCTCTGGAGTCTACACACCTTAGTGAGGTTCTCAAATAACTGGCGGCCTTTGCTCTGCTCTCCATGTTTAAATACCTTAAGTACGTAGGGGAGCAATTCCGGGAAAAGGAGAGAGCTTGTGCAATGGTTCTATCGAGATTCAAAAGTATAAATTTTCTATCGCTGTTTGAAAATATAAGTTTCCTAAATTACTGCGAAGGCAGCACAAGATATATTTAATTCAGTCCTTTATTTTTCCGCTCACCTGTGGAATTGACATCCTGAATCCCGACATCCTGAATCAAATATCGATGTCACTATTAAATTGCACACTGGTAACCCTCGTAACATATGCTAGCAGTAAACGTGGAAAGTCCTCGGACAATGTCATCGTTGAACTAGGTGGACCCTTAAAATATATTCCGTCAACATTACCGAACCTACGCTACCCTGAAATATCCTACTCTAACCTAAAAAATCGCCATATCATAGATGAAATTATGATGCTAGACATCCTTCTCGATCATGATGTTCGATGTGTGCCTAGCACCTTAATTGTTCACTTAAAAATCTCATACGAGATTTCAAAACCTTCAAGTACACACGATGAATTGTCAAATCAGCTTGTTACGTGAAATACTGATGAGCTCAATTCTGAGAACTTTTTTTGAGTAACTAACATATGTGATCACAGACATGACACTTTTCTCGCAGGGTTTACGTTTAAACTTTGTATTAGAATTCCTCATTTTTTCAGTCCCACAAAAGTGTAAAGGTGTCATTATGAGCAGTACCGCTGCATGGCACGTAATGAACACACTATCCGTGCATCTCAGTTACATATCTGGGATTTAGCTCCAGATACCACCCACATGTCTTGAATGTTCCATGCGAGCAAACTACCTGATCTTTTGCTGTATACATCACTTATGTTTTACTTGTGTTTTATGACGGCTCAAATAATGCTTTAGCTAGATTGGGAACCGAACTTTCTAAATGTTAGATAGAAATGATTTTATATATGAAGTATATTCCTGACTTTAATAATTTAAGCAATTAAATTAGTTATTTGTTCATCAGACAAAAATAATGGCCATGTCACATAATGAGTCATATATTTGATATTAACACAACAAAATTTATGTTCCATATTACTAAGATGTAGATCTATAATATTAGTATGAACATACGAGGCCTGTCGAAAAAGTATCCGACCTTAATTTTTCCCGCGCAAAGTAGTGATTCTAAGGCGGCGCCACTGTGCACGGTGGAAGGAGGAATCTTAATGCGCATGCTTGACTTTTTTCACCGCATTCACTTGGGCCAGTCACTGGCTGGTGGTCGCCAAGTAAGGTGCTGTTCTAAGTGTTTGTCGGATTTAGTTTTCCTGCAAGATGACTGAACGAATTGAGCAAAGACACTGCATCAAATTTTGTCAAAAGCTTGGTGATTCTCAAATTGAAACAATTCGTAAGATTCAGCAGGTGTTTGGGGAAGATGCTATGGGTGTAACACAAATTAAGGAGTGGTTCAACCGATTCAAAGATGGCCGCACATCAGCGGAGAGTGAGCAGCGTTGTGGCAGGCCCAAAACTTCTCGGAGTGCAGCTGTTGTTGAGAGGGTGCGAAATTTGGTGATGGCAGATCGTCGTTTGACCGTGCGGGAGATTGCCCAAGAGGTTGGAGTGAGTAAAGATTCTGCACATGCCATTTTGACCAGACATGTGGACTGCGAACAACTGGCACTTGCATCACGACAACGCGCCCGCACATTCATCCCATTTGATCCGCAATTTCTTGGCCAAACATGGAATTACGACCGTTCGCCAACCTCCCTACTCTCCAGACCTGGCTCCTTGCGACTTCTGGTTGTTTCCAAAATTGAAGACACCACTGAAAGGATCCCGTTTTGAGAGTAGAGAAGAGATAATGCGGAACGCGACGACAGAGCTGAACACCATTCCAAAAGAAGACTTCCAGAGGTGTTTCCGGCAGTGGAAAGATCGGTGGGCTAAGTGTGTGGAAGCACAAGGAGCCTACTTTGAAGGGGATTAGGGTCCCAACCCCGTCAGGTTGTTGAAGTATTTTTTCTGGCCAAAGGTCGGATACTTTTTCGACAGGCCTCGTAATTAGTATGAACATCAATAGTACATGAAGAAACCAAAATTGTTATTACTCGTATTTGAAATGAACAAGCATCAACATTCATATAATCGTTTATTCATGCCCAGAAATGAACTTGGTAATATTAAAAGAAACACAAACTGAAATATCACGAGCCTATGATCAATACTATGTAGACGGCA
The DNA here is from genome assembly GCA_030386875.1 of Morinoia aosen. Taxonomy (NCBI): domain Eukaryota; kingdom Metazoa; phylum Arthropoda; class Malacostraca; order Amphipoda; family Talitridae; genus Morinoia; species Morinoia aosen. The sequence continues at coordinate 69,771,675 of CM059576.1, read as the reverse complement.
TCGACATCACTGGCAGCCCACCGAGCAGACGCTCAATTGCAAGGTTTAATGAATATGAATGCCAAATGATGGCTGGAAATTCATTCAGCAATTCAGGCGTGACGAACACGAATTGATAGATTTTTTATTCTAAAGGAAATAAATTTTAACTTTTAAGACCAAATAATACGATAACAAAATTGAATTAGGTTTCAGGGTTCATCGGTTCAGATTGAGCAGGGAGCCACATATCGGAACGATACTAAACCTAAGCTAAGGACAGTCGGCAAACATGGGAGAGTCCATCTCACCTTCAAAATTTCATGAATTTGTCAACAAAATAAGGCTTTCCAATCAACTGTTCTTAAAATTCATCTGTAGTTCTTCCATTTTTTGTAGTTGAGGAATAGACAAATAGACGAATGAAGGAATAGACGACTTCGTGTGGAACATACGAATTGGATTTTTTGGAAGACATGGAAATAGTGTAAAATATTGGCCTAATAAAAAAATAATGCATTCCACATATCAATGCTCAAATAATCGGCAAAAGTTGTTGGATTTTTTGGTGATTTCAGGATATCTTTACTCTATAAAATAATTCCCAAAATAAAATTCAAAGATTTCTGCTACAAATAAAAGCAATGGAGAAACATGAATGAAATAAACAAAAACCAACGGGTATATTCACTCCAGAGGAATATTCACGACATGTATGTGTAATATCTCTTCCTAAATCCCAGATATGTAACTGAGATGCACGGGTAGCGTGTTCATTACGTGCCATGCAGAGGTACTGCTCATAATGACGTCTTTACACTTTTGTGGGACTGAACAAAAGAGAAGGTTTAACGGAAAATTTTTGTGTCATGTCGTATTTAAACTAGTTACCCAATTAATGATTTTTAACTGCAAGTTATCACTAATTATGAAATGGTAGTACAACAATGTTCAATGTTCGTGAGTTATATTTTTTCCCATTTATAACCTAAACTATTTTTAGAGCCCTGAAAGGGTTAATAGGATATTTGTACCTAATGCAATTATTTACTATCGACTAGTACGGTAGGTTGACAGTATTGCAAGGAGCTAGTTATATATACGAGACTTGAGGTTTAAAAATGAAGATGAGCGACTGAATGGTTGTGATGAGTTACACACTATGCGTGTATGTAATGGCTGGTGTTCACTACCCGAGGCAACGCAGGAGCTGAGACCGGTGTCATAAGACCCGTGACTGGGAGTGAAGTGCGGTGGCGGGGCACCTTCTGGTATTCTTGCTCTGCTCGCAATCTTTTTTGTGGTTACTACTGCTCATTTGTCTTCATTAGTAACAATTATTTCATTAATTATTTTTGATGTTTCACAGTGTTTCCATTTACCCGTAAGAAAAATCGAGAATGCTAAATTTAGATGATGAAACTGATACCAGGAAGCTGATGTAGTTGATATTGGAAATTAATTAGAAGATCAATTTTCAGGTAATCAATAAATAGCTTTCGCGTCCTAGGGCCTCCAAAACCACATCAATTTCCCTGCCATGCATAATTCCTTGAGTAGTCGCCCAGTGAGCCCTGAGGGAGCAGACGTTTTGTTAATACGCTAGTTTAATTACGATTAAGTTGTACAGCTTTTTACCTTGAGCTTAAGAGAGTTGAGTTGAGTTGCTCTGCTCACATTCTCTTCTCCAGTCATTGTAGCACGTCAGATTATTTTAGGTTTCTTGCCATATATGTACACAGTACGTTTGAATTGGTTTCTTCTACTTATATCTAGGAATTTTTAGATCGTGAATTTAGTTTTTGAATTCTAAACAGCAAACAATAGTCAAAGACTACGTCTTTTGCCAGATTTTAAGTAGCTGTTGCCGATAATATGAAAATATACCTTCGGTTAACGTGTGCCCAAGTTAAAGAACAATATAAGTGCGGTGGTTACAGCCCCGAGGACGCCAGTATAAAATCGCACTCAAATGGTGATGCACACATTAGCGTATGCTTTAGTATAGAGGCTCAAAAGATATCTATCAGGAAAACAGCAAATGACGCTCTCAACCCACCTGCCCGATGCCACGCCGAACTGAAAGTAAAGGTCAAACCCCCATGCGTCTCTCAGGGCAATGGGGAATGTTAGAATTCTCCATAAGACATTATACAGTCGACGTAAGGAAGGCATTTTGGCTTAATAACATGTGATATCACTAAATATTTTGGCAAATCATTTAATTTCTACGGACACATTGTATTAACAATACAGGGTGATTGGGGAAGAATGACCCTATTTCATGACCCCACATCGTATTGATGTTCGTGCTGCAAGGGGGTCATGTTGAGCTCTTGTGACGTGTGAAATGAAACTTGACTGTTGGTAGAATGACTGTGTTATAAGTATTTTTTTTGGTATTCATACTTCATAAAATATTTCATCACGAAATCGGGTTACTCATTTTGAATCAGGTTGTATATTCGAATATCTCTCCTAAAACTGCCCGTCGATATCCATGATACATAAATCCCTCTCCTACAACTGCCCGTCGATATCCATAATACATAAATCTCTCTCTTATAACTGCCCGTCGATATCCATGATACATAAATCCCTCTCCTAAAACTGCCCGTTGATATCCATAATACATAAATCTCTCTCTTATAACTGCCCGTCGATATCCATGATACATAAATCCCTCTCCTAAAACTGCCCGTTGATATCCATAATACATAAATCTCTCTCTTATAACTGCCCGTCGATATCCATGATACATAAATCCCTCTCCTAAAACTGCCCGTTGATATCCATAATACATAAATCTCTCTCTTATAACTGCCCGTCGATATCCATGATACATAAATCCCTCTCCTAAAACTGCCCGTTGATATCCATAATACATAAATCTCTCTCTTATAACTTCCCGTCGATATCCATGATACATAAATCCCTCTCCTACAACTGCCCGTCGATATCCAAAATACATAAATCCCTCTCCTAAAACTGCCCGTTGAGATCCATAATACATAAATCTCTCTCTTATAACTGCCCGTCGATATCCATGATACATAAATCCCTCTCCTACAACTGCCCGTCGATATCCAAAATACATAAATCCCTCTCCTAAAACTGCCCGTCGATATCCATAATACATAAATCTCTCTCTTATAACTGCCCGTCGATATCCATGATACATAAATCCCTCTCCTAAAACTGCCCGTCGATATCCATAATACATAAATCCCTCTTCTATAACTGACTGTCGATATATGTAATATATAAATCCCTCTCCTATAACTGACTGTCGATATATATAATATATAAATCCCTCTCCTATTACTGCCCGTCGATGCACAGTCAAATCTGTGCACAAAAGCTGCCTGGAATAAAATGTTCCATATTTACGCCAGATGCAACAGAGTATCAATACACCAACACCGATGAGGTAGAGAAGCCACCATCACACACACACTCACCACACACCTGCGCGTGTACGTCACGTATTCCTGTCACAGGATACATCACTCGTGTATGTCACTCGTATATCTTCTTAGTGTGAGCTCGAGAGCTCCAAAATTTTAATAGTTGAAGGAATCACGTAACCACCAACGTGAACCATGTGACTATCATTTACAACTGTTATTTATATAAATTGGAACTTATGTCATTTTTGAAAATGATCATTTAATAAATTTGGTTGCATTAAATTTTACACGTTCAAGTAATTTTTTGTGCGTATAGTTATATTTTTTGAGAAATATGACTGATTATATGATGTGAAAAATTTTACAAAATTAGAAGGGTAACAACAGTAAATTTAAATCATGTGTCTAATGTGTTCACAACTCAATGTCAACTCAGCCTGTACCTAAATGTTAAGTTATTTATCCCTAACTGTAGAGTTAAAGATATTACGAAATCTAATACACACTGAGTCAGAGTTAGATTTTTATTATTTATCCAATATTATTTACTTCATCCTTACATGATGTAACGAACGGTGTCTCTATAAATTTATTTAAATCAATAAATGTATATATTTTGTGCGTAATTAGTGCCATGTTATCACAATGGGCACCTGAGTGAACACATCAAATTGGTTGGTGCGTGTGTCTGTGACGCTCACAAGGACGCTGAATGACCGTATCTGTGATACGAGTTTCACCAGTGCACAAGTACTAGAATATTTTGACGGCGGGTGCTATTGGGGTGGATAGATTTGTTGGGCATCCACGTCTGGAGGATTTGTCTGAAGGAAATATCGAATCCCGTCATTTTGTAAGGGTCGTGTACACTAGTTACATATACATCGCCCACTCATGTGTACCAGAGTATACATACACTCACACCGACGAGGTAGAGTAGCCACTATCACACACACAGCCACACAAATGTATATCCACGCGATCTTCGCTATGCCTGTATGCAGGGCTCCGAATGAAACTATCGGATTCGGTATCAGTTTATGCTTTTGAGCTTATATAAGTTAGCGTTATAATTTGTTATTGCAAAACTTCCCACATTGTGAAGCTGAAGACCGGTTGTTGACATTCCTGCTTGTTGTTAAATATTAGAACGTATATCTTTAGTGAGGCGCCATTTCTCAATAAACTAAAATTGCATGTCAATAAATTTTTCAAAAATTCGTTGTGCCTAAAATTTTATATATTTGAGAAAGTTTGACAGCAAATATCGTTTTCAGTTGATTAGAAAAAAATTAACGAATAAACTACTGTAGCTTTGAAGTGTTACTTAAAGTTCACATGCGACCTAATGCCTTCATCAATCATTTGGCGTAGCTATAAAGTTTTGTGAGAGTGAATATATCAAAACTCATGTTAAACTTATTTTATACCTAAATGTTTAATTATGGAGCTCAATATCATGAGTAGACCAAAATTAAACAACCAACATCAGACCACTATTTATGCAACATTATTCATCCTGTAACCAATAATCCTTCAGCCAATACCCATCACAAGCGCACACGCCCACCAACAATAACAGCAACAAAATATACCAGCAATAACAACACCATTTAATGAGGCCTGAAATATCAAATGAAGTTAGCCATCGAACAACCAAAACAACAGCAACTATTGGCTGAACTTTGAGCGTTCACGCAGAGCGTCTATTTTTATTTCGAGTATATATGATTTAATAATATTCTATGTGTACTAGGTTGCATTGAGGTTGCATTAGAAGGGGACTGATTCAAGTTAGTGGAATGTACGGTGATGTGTGTGACTTTATCAATGGTGTGTGGTAGTATTGGTGATAAATGTAGAGGTAGTTGTGGTATATGGCGAAATCCCTGTGTAAAACAGCTGTAAAATACAATATAAGCTGTAAAAATAATGTAAAACGAACTTTTCGTTCAGTTGTTGGGGTAAATTTTGTATTTTTCTACTTGTAGGAGATGCAGACCGAGCCTTGCAGACAGCGAGAAGCAGACTACAGTGAAAGATCTTATACGAAATGATTTAATCTACTTATAGATTCATTCAATATTGGAGGCTAAGTGAAACAATGAAAATTCGAGAATCAAATAATATCCTCCTAAATATTTATTACAGAGTTGCAAAAATTAACCTATATGAAAATTGAATATTGATTAAATCCAAAATTAGTAATGCCACCCATAAACAAAAAACAAAAAAAAACGTTTATTTCCAAGTTGTCACATGAGATAGATGCCAACATATTGGCTTTTAAAAGTTTCTTAATATAATACTTCCTAAAACAAAAGTTCCATACGAGGAGTATTAAATGACAAACCGTCCGAGGTGTACAAATAGATTAGCCATACGAGGCATAATAAAAGACAAACTATACGAGGTGTGCTAATAGATAAACTATCAGAGGTGTACAAATAGATAGACCATACGAGGCATATTAATAGACATAATATACGAGGCGTACTAATAGACAAACCATACGTGGTGTGCTAATAGTCTAACAAAGTTCCATACGGGGAGTACTAATTGACAAACCATCCGAGGTGCACAAATAGATAAGCCATACGAGGCATAATAATAGACAAACTATACGAGATGTACTATTAGACAATACTATCAGAGGTGTACAGATAGATAGACCACACGAGGCATATTAATAGAAAAAATATACTAGGCGTACTAATAGACAAACCATACGTGGCGTGCTAATAGTCTAACTCTGTCAAGGGTAGTTGAATGAGAAATGAGAAATATTATCTCTTGGATATTTTATATTCCAAGAGATTCCGGTACAGCGCTTCTTACCTTTTTCCTACTTCGATAATTTCAACTAAGAACTTGGGAGTTTCGAAGAATTCTGCAGTAGTTTTCGAATTATTTATAAGATTATCGAAGTAGGAAAAATACCAAAACGCTACACCGTACTAGATTGAAACACCACCGTAAATGACAATCAAGTATTGAGAAAAAGATAATCTCGAAACAATTTGTAAAGAACATCGCGCAACACAGCACGCACATCTAGAAATGCGTAAACAAACTTACACTCAAAAATAAAATGCATGGCTTGTTCGGCATACAAATATAGAGATAATGTTTGCACGAGCGCTTTATTTCATTTATCTGTTTATACTTTTAATTTCTTCTGTTCACAGAAATGCCCTTCGGGGTCGTGATAGATCGATTTATAAATCAATAAGCAAGCGCAATCAATTTGTTTAATTCTGAAATTTGGTGCAGTGTTAACTGATCGCAGAGCTTTAGGTAAAATGTAATGTGTCTTGAGGTTTTGCTTTTAATGCAAAAAGTAGAAATAGAAATCTATATATGTACATGTGCGCATATATGTGTGCGAAACGTGTGCATGTTTACACTGATACATAGTCATTTATGTTTGCGTGCGCACACATACAGACTCACGCACACACTAACACACATATTCATATATATATATACGTATTGAAAATGAATATAAGAAAAATGCTAATAGACATGAAAAATAATCTTGCTCTTTCAATGTTTAAAATGACAGCCAAAGCTCTGATGAATCGTAAGAAATAACCTGAGGAAAGATAAGGAATAGAAAAAGGACTTCAAAAAACGTGTAAATGGAATGGTTTTTTAATTTCCTCAGGGAAATTTTAAGAAAACTCAAGTTACCGCCGAGGAACAACAACAACAAAAAAAACATATCATATCTTCTCGAAATTCTCCGCAACATCATGCGGACATGGGTACATGGGACAAAATGGAGATACAGTGTAAGCCAGTTACCACTCATGATTGACAAATATCTACAAAATTTTGGCCGCAATGCGCAAACAAACATATACTCAACATCAAAATTTATAGCTTGTACAAAATACGGACAGAAAGATAATTTTACCTCGATTCATACGCTCAAATTGCGATTAATTTCATTAATTGTATTTGTCATTAATCCGATTCACAGAGACGCCCTCTTGGGAAGTGAGAGATATATTTTTGAATCATTTCGCTAGTGTAATGAAATTTATTAACCGGATGGTTTTTGTGTAAAGAAATGAAATAGAAACATGTATATCTATTTATGTAGATATATATATATATACCTACATACGTACACACACATATTAATATATACTTATTGAGAATGAAATATAAGGAAAAATACATATATAAAATAAAAAAATAGAAACAACCTACCATCTATTACACCGATAATGACAGTTGAGCTCAGTGTAATCCTAATAAATTATTCGAAAAAAAATAACTATAAGGAAAAGAAGACTTCGAAAAACGTAAAATGAACTGGTTTTTAATTTCTTCATAGAAATTTTTAAGAAAACTCAGGTTACAGTCAAGAAACAACACAACTCTTCAGCATTATACGGACATGTGTACATGGGATAAAATGGAGTAACATTGTAGCCGGATATCACATCTGAGTGGAGAATATTTACAAAATTTGGCACATATAGGTAGATTAAGCAATGCTCCAAAGTGATAATTTTGATAACAGAAGTTAACAGTTTTTCCGATTTTAAAGTTTAGTGCTAGTATGCACTGAACGCACGGAAAAATATAGAAAGACTAAATGAAAATGCTTAAATACCCCCTCCCCCCAGCTCAGCAGAAATCGGTTGAAAACATCTTCGAGAATGATTTTGAAATAGCGAGACAACGTTAGCCAAAATTTAATTCATTATAAACTTTGCATAACCCTCACATCTATAAACCTGTATATCGGTGTATACACAAAATGTATTTCAGAGTATTTTTTCCATACGGATGTTAAATATTAATACAGAAAAGAGAAAAAATAACAAAATAAAAATGAGGAAATTCTCCTAATTATGGAAAAAACGTTCGTTCTGCTGTATTGAACTCACGGCTGGGGTGCTCATTATTGTCGACAGACATAGTTAAGATGAATATACGAATGGCTTAGCAAACGTAAAATGAAATAGTTTCTAATTTTCTAACAGAAATTTCAGGAAAATTAAAATTTCTGGTAGATGGGAAATTCACACCGAAATGCTGCAGGCCCTATGACAGAGATGCAAAATGACGTGACACATTTACTCTCAATTCTTTTACAGTTTTAGAGTTTTTGATATGCTGGGGAAGCTTGTTCCACAAAAAAGCTCCAGAAACTGAGAGAGCTTTTTGTCCCACGTTAGATGAACGGTAACTGACTAAAAAACATCATTCCTCCGATTTGGTTTTTTGTTTGGGATATTAGATGGAAAAAATTGTACTACCTCTTCATTACTTTGGGGGAGGTACAGAGAGGAGAACACTCGTCGAGCTTTTTGGATCATGAATCTGTTCGGTATTGGGATCCAGTCGAGTTTTCTTAAAAGAGGGGTGACATGATCGTATTTATTGAAATTTCCTTTGCATACCACTTTGGCGGCGAAGTTTAGAGATTTTTGCAACTCTTCCTGGCGATATTGAGGTAAATTTCCCCACACAAGACTGCAGTAGTCCAGGCGCGATAAAACTAAAGACTGAATCACTAATAATCTAGATTTTTCGTCAAGTGTGTTCTTAATGCGATGAAAGAACATTATGGTTCCATTTATTTTGTTGCACATTGTTTCGACGTGTGAATTGGAAGTCATATTTTTGTCAAACTAAACACCCAGATTTTTTACCTTCTCTACTGGTTCAATTGTATCGTCTACAAATGTTAGCTTGAATGGTGGTAAATTTTTAGTCGCATTCTGCGATCCAAAAATAATGCATTGCGTTTTACTTGCGTTAAGTTTGAGGCCATTTTGGTCATACCACAATTTCAGATTTCTCAAAAGGTTTTCAGCGTTGGCTTGTGTTTCTTTTAAATCCGCTGTTGAGCTTGTCATGGCAATTTGTACGTCATCAGCATACATTGAGATTTTTGTGTTTGCCGGCATGGTAGGGAAATCATTGATGAAAATTGAAAATAGGAGCGGGCCGATGATTGAACCTTGAGGAACGCCAAAATTATTTGGTATGAATGATGACATTTTGTTATTCAAGCACACTGCATGAGAGCGGTTTAGTAGGTAGCTTTCAAACCACTGAGTGTCTATTCTGAGGTTTGAAATTTTGTGTAGAAGTTTCTTATGCTCAACACTGTCGAAAGCTTTGGAGAGATCAAGTAATAGTAAGAGAGTTAATTTTTTTTTGGTCAATATCATTGTAAATTTTTTCTGTTATGTTTAACAGAGCGTCCTGAGTACTGGTGTTCCTTCTGTAAGCATATTGATTGCGATGCAGTAGATGTGACTCGTCTTTGTAAGACGAGAGCTGGTTTGTTATTACTTTTTCAAATATTTTGGACATAACAGGCAGGAGACTGATTGGTCTGTAGTTTGACGCTATGTCGATATCACCAGATTTATGTGATGGCTTAATAATGGATAATTTCCATTGGTCGGGAAACTTGTTTGTGGCTATAGATGTATTTATTATCAAGCGAATGAGGGGTGCTGTGACAGGGAAGCTGTCTTTTATATGTTGGAGGCTTATGCCATCATGTCCAGTCGCTTTGGTATTCTCTAGTGAGTATAAGGTTTTTCGTATCTCTATGACGCTAACCGGCTTTGGTCTCCATTTGTTTCTACTATTTGGGGATGATACATCGCTCAGATTTGCCCCTGTAGATGTGTCTGAAACTGTCCTGGATACTTCATTGAAAACATCTTCGTCAACTTTTGAGAAGAAAGTATTGAAGTCATTAGCCATTTTTGAGGTGTTGTCAAAAGTGCTTTTGCACTCCGAATTTTTATACTGAGCAACTTCTCTAATGATTTCCCAAGTTCTTTTTGGGTTTTGTTTTGCTGCCGAGAGTTCTTTGTGGAAGTAGTCCCGTTTTGCTTCCCTAACTTTTCTTCGTAGGATCTTCTCATCATCTTTATATAATTTTCGACGCGTACTGTCTGATTTATTCAGTTTGTACTCACGCTGCAAATTTCTTTTAGCTCTGCTCAACTGTTTTATCTCATCTGTTATCCATTTAGAGATTCTTGGCTTGACTTTCTTCGTAGTGAAAGGAGCGCATTCGTTAAGAGCTGATACGAAATTTTCGTTGAAAAGCGAAACTTGTAAATTGACATAATCGGTGTTTTCCATGCCTTGAAATTCACTCCATCTGTCTAACAACTTTTCTTGAAATATTTCAGGGGAGTAGTGGTTTTTCATGCGATATGTAATGTAACTAGATTTCTGTTTCTCTTTTGCAATATTGATTTGGCATTCTACCGAATGGTGATCAGAAAAGGACGGTAAGATTTCTGTGCTGAGTACTGCTTGGGGATTGTTTGTAATTGCTAGGTCAAGAAGAGTTTTGGAAGCGTTGGTAATTCGCGTTGGTTCTAGGACCATTTGAGAAAGATTAAGTATGTACAGCATCTTGCTTAGCTGATTGTTTTTATTTGTCAGATCTACGTTAAAATCTCCGAAAACATAGAAAGATTTTTTGGCTTCAGAGATTAATTTAAACGTATTTTCAATGAAATTTATTGTTGGACGTAGCGATGCTGACGGATGTCTGTAAAGACTGCCGATAATGAAAGACTTGTGTTCGTTTACTTGAACATTGAGCCAAACCATTTCTATGTCTTTGCATTTTTCTTTTATCGGAAATAAGGATGTAGAGTAGACATCTTTGATGAAAATGCCTGAACCGCTACCTCTATTACTCTTGACTCCGTCATAACGGTACAATTTGTACCCGGTAATGCTGAGATATGAGCTTTCGACTCGTGAATCGAACCATGTTTCAGATACACATAAAATATCGATATCGTTAGTGATCAACATTACTCGTACGTCATCAATTTTACCATTGAGACTGCGAGCATTTATGTGTAATATTTTGATATTATTTATCTCAATAGGCAGATCTTTAGTGGAGTTATTGCATTTTTTAGGTCTAGCAGGGCATTTAGTAGTCGTCTCTAGGTCTTTATTGCCGCGTCATTGTTTGTGATTTCAGCTTCAAATTCAATTTGATCACTGTTATTTAGTCACAAAATGGGGGAGGGAGCAACACGATTTTCATCACGAATTTTCAAGAGGACGCTATAGTGGTCCTGTTTCCGGTGTATGTTTACCGGAGGACAGTTTATCGAAGCATTTGATGTAGGGGAGATTGCCGTCTTCCAAATCCCATTGTCTCTTTCATCAAATACGTGAATTGGTGTTCTCGTCACATTAGAGAGTATTTGGGGTATGAGGTCTCCAACTGCGTGATCGAAGACTTTTCTATCGATGTATTAATCGATGAGTTGTTCGAAACTGCCACTGTTCTTGTCAACGAATTTTGCATACTGGTCCTTGTTTCTGGAGCTCTCAGTTTTGATGGCTTTTTTCAGAGATGTATAATCCCATATCAATATTTGTTGTGAAGCAAGCTGCATCGTTACGGCGTGGAGGAGACAGTGTCCGTCACCTACAGTGTAAGCAGGCTCCATTTTGAGCGAGCGTTTCAAGTCGTCCAGTGTGTCTGCAAATCGTGTGCAAATTTGATTCACTGTTGGTTTTTCGGTAGCAGTAGCGGTTTGGTCGTTCGACGGAGGCCTGGCAGAAGCAACAGATTTTTTTCGAATAATTTGATTTTCTTTGGAATAGTTTTGAATATCGTTATTAGCCTGACTCTCCTCGGTTCCTGCGTACTCACTGGAAAGTTGAGAATTGGTTGAAAAGGAGGACATGTCGCAATCACTATTTGTGTCTGTTGCAAGTAACGCAAATTTATTTTTCGTACTGACATTATATTTGTCTGAGATTGAGTCAGGGAAAGGCTCAGGCTTATTCACGTTCCTCATGTTGTGGGTGGGTGAGTTACTCAGAGCTCTGCTTGATGACGCAATCAATTTTGAAGGATTTGGTGTACCATGTGCAGCGATGTGAATAAGCTTATATTCTTTTCCAAAGTTTAAAGTGAGACTATTTGTCTGTTTCCGTGAAGTTTTCGATTCATTGGAATGATCTACAATTCCATTTATTGCTTGACATTTGTTGAAATGAGGACAATATGGCACGGTGATTCGTAATGTTGATTTCATTGCAAGTTGTCCAAGAAAAAAGAAGTTTTCTGCCTCGGTGCGAGGCCATTGAATGTTATTGAGTGCGTCACCATTTTCATTATCTGGGTAACTTTGAAATTGAATCAAGTTTAAACCCAGGTTTTTGCAAAAATTCATCGCTTTGTTGAATTCTTTCGCACTGCAAGCATTGGCAATATAAATACTAGAAAGTGCGTACTTCCGTACAATTTGTTGTTTGATTCGAGCAAGGTCTGAGGGCGAGTGGCAGAGACCATCAAAACTTAGTATGTGATTTTTAAATCTAGGCATGCAATTTATAGCATGGAAAAGGTCGTCGTAGCGCCCGGATGGAACAGTTTTGATCCAGCACGAGCGATCGATGTCCTTCCTTCTGATCGTGCTTAGGATATTGTCACCTAGCAGCAGAGTATCGTAAGGTTCTCGACAATTGGAGTCGATTTCACAAGAGATACTAGCAGGTACCGCAGTTGCCAGGTCATGAGAACTTATATGTGAATTTAAAGCAAAAAGTTGCTCGATTAAGTTCTGAATGTTTGATACTGTAGAGAAAATCGACGACGAGCTAGGAGGCTCACGTTGTCTTAGGGATTTATTGAAAAACGCTGCTGTTAGAGACAAATTGTGAATAATTTCATGAATTTTTTGAGAGCTTGTGATTTGAAGTTGGTGCAAGTAGCCATTTAAAGAAGCAACAGTGTTTTTTCTATTGCTCTGTACTGGAAATTTCATTTTGTTCTCATAGTTTGTGCTCTGGGGTAATTTACTGCCAGTATCGGTTTGTGCGCGGATATTATCGAACATATAATCTGGAGAATGAGGAGAGTCTACCACGCTTGAAATGTCCTTATTAATAACAACTATTCTGTCTTGTACCACTGATGAGGATGGCGTTTGTGTCCCCTTCGCTGGCGGACAGTTTGGAGCATTGTTGTTGACGCAGAGCTGGGGAACTGGCACGCTATTTTGCTTGTTCAGATGAGGAGTAGCAGGTGGTTGTGGTGCTGCGGCTGATACTTCACTGCTTCGAACCTTCAAATGATTGCTGGAGGTTTGGCAGATATGTTTTCCCTCGTCCGGCGATATTGGTTGCATAGTCTTCACTGACGTTGCTTCGGAAGGTGACACACATTCTCTGACGGAGTTACTGGCAGCGGTTAGCAAGTCTCCTGTCTTTTGAGCATTAGAATCTTGTGAGTGAGAGGATGTAGGTTTCCTACTTGCAGGCACTTTGCATGGTAAGGTCGTATTTTTGCCCCTGAGAGAACCATTTTTTCGGGATGTTGTGTAGGGCAACATTTGTGCAGAGAACGGCACTTTCCGGCCTGCGAAGCGAGTCTCGTAATGATGCATCGTGCGTTATATTTGCATAGCTATGACTGAATTTTGAGAACGAAGTAGTTTTTGTATATGTATCGCTGATACTGATTTGCTAAATTTGACCTCGCTCAGCAAGTATTTTATGAAAAATGAGGTAAATCCAAGCCGTTCATCGAGGTATTGAAGCTCACAGCTGAGAGAAGAGGGGTTGCCCTTTAATGCTGGAGGACAGAGGCGAGGAACTGGGAGGCTCGGGGTTGGCCGCGAACAATGACATGCAATTTTGTATTTTGTACGACTAGGTCACAGTCTCTGACACGAGTCGTGATTTTTTTTTTTGGCCGAGAGTTTCTTCCTATTTGAGGGACGCTTTAATTATTCAACAGAATGAGATCTGGTACAAAATGTGATATGATGATATTGAGGGACAGCACAATTTTTAAATTTTAGTCTCATTGATTATTAAGGGAGCGTATCTTAGTATGCAGCCTCATCTTCGGTCTTTTCCTTCGTTCGGATGGGCTTCCTTTCGCTGCGGTAATTTTGCAGGAAATTTTGCTGGATCAAGAAACACATCGTCTGTAGGATGACTAACGCTTTTAGTGAGAACATATTTGATTTACAAATTCAAGGTTAGTTGCACTTTTTATACTATTTTCCCTGGTGATTGTAAATGTTTTTCAACTTCTCGTTCACCCGTTGTTCTTACTGGTAGCTCACTTTAAACTATCGGTGTCTTTAAACTATTCGGTGTCTGTAGGGAAACGGAGGTACGAAACACAATAATTCTTTCGTGCACATTTGCCGTCTCGGCCACGTAGGAAGTGAACAAAAACTTAACTGAGAGGTTTGACATTACCAAAAATTGATCAAAACAAACGTAATTTCTTTGGTTGCTTGAAGCGGAAAAGTTCAGGATTTGCCATGCTCTGAAAGGTCAGAAGACGGGAGGCAGGTGTACGGGAAAGGGGGGGGGGGGTGGTGCGGGCTTGGTGAGGGGAGACTGAGGGAACAAGGACACTTCACACTTCACACAGGCCTATCGTTCGAGACCGGGCTGAGCACGCCATTTCATGTCCCTTGCCAGCACTGTTTTGTTGGCTTTTTATTTAAAGTGCACTGATTTAAGCAGAAATAAGACAAAAGTTATTTTTTCCTTTTCGCAGTTCCACAGGTAGCAAACACATTCACTGATAGTATAATTTTTATGCATGGCTAGGTTATTTCCCCCTTGCATTTTCAAAAATTACCGCACCATTTCCCCGCACGTCCGACCGCGACCGAGTCCGAAACAAGATCCGAAACATAAAACAGAAAAAAACAATTGATACGAATTTTCATGTACATATAGTAACTGTTTTCAAAAACAAAGAAACTATTTCTGTTTTTGTATACTTTTTCTATCATAATTTGATCTATAAATTATTTTTTGTTTTTTACTTTGAACCATCATTAATACACTTTATTCGTACATTGAAATAATGGTTATTTGAGAGCCACCAATATTTCGAACCGTACGCATAGTTGGCGTAATAGGATCAAATTTTTACTACTTTTTGCAGCCAACGCGCTAACAATAACCTAAATAGAGTACAATTTGAGCACTATGCTTGCGAAGTGTGTGTGTGAGAATAGTTCGATTCTGAGTATTGGCTCCCGTGTCCAGTATTGGATAATATTCTCTTATTTTCTATTCGATATAAATATATCGATCTGGTAATGGAAATAAGTTCAGTCAATATTGGTCACAGATTAAGTATTGGGTGCTGGGTTTATTAACGTTATTATTATTTATGAATAATAATTTTCAATCAATATAATAACAAAAATAATGGTTAATTTATATAATACTAATTAAATTTATCCGTAGGAATTGAATGAATCATCAGAATATGTAGAGAATTCTTCGCATGTTTTCACACCAGAATACTTACCTGACGTCTACTATATAATGTCTGAGCAGCTCTATTTATTTTATTGAGCCAGTAACAAATCCAATAATAAATCCAATCACAAAACCATTCACAAATCCATCGATAATATCAGCACCCAATTCAACTTACGAACAGCATCCAATACCACATTAATCTGCGGCCAATATTGGTTGAACTGATATTCAATATCAGGTCGATATTTCCCCTTTAATAGAACATAACAATATTATCCAATACTGGAGGTGGGAGCCAATACTCAATAAATTATTCAATTCTGAAAGAAGGATCCAATACTCAGAATGAAACCCGTCCCACTCGGTCACGTTCTAGGCTCTGCTTCTCGAAATTCTGGCAGTCTTATTTTTCTTAGCCCGTGGGCTTCAAAAATTGGTCGACTAAGCTTTTATAATTTTTCCAATTAAGTAAATAATCGCTGAAATGAATCAACATGGCAAAACAACTGTCCTTTGAATGTACAATCAGATTTCATTTCTTTATTTTCTAATTATAGAACAATGAAATTAAATATTCTATCAGAAATTTTAAGAAAAAATAAATACCGGGTGCCTCACAAAAATTTCTCCCCTTTTTTAATTGGTTATATATGCGCTTTAAATTAACATATTTGAATTGTCTTTTTTCACCATATAGTAAATTTTGTTTCGTTTTAAAATAATTAGTACACACGTGCTGGCTGGCATTAATCTGAAGGATTTTATCCCTTCTTTCTTGAGTTAAATTTGCTTGTGCAAGTCGGTGCTGTTCGGCATTAGTCTGAAGAATTTCATCCCTTGTTTCCTGAGTTATATTCTTTCGTACCACTCGATGTTGTCCAGCGTTATGCCGAAGAATTTCCTCGCTTCTTTCATGTGTTAAGCTCTCTCTAGCTACTCGGTGTTGCTATGCATTATTTCGTAGAATTTCCAAATGCCGTTAAAAGGTCAACTTAGCTCTAGCTTCTCGTTGGCGAGTAGCATTGCTTCGTCTTGCCATTTCGCGTTGTACATCCAATCGTCTTCGGCGTTTTTCTTGCTGTCGAAGTCTTGCTATTTTTTTCTTACGATTGGACACGTTTCTATCCACGGTGGCTTCTTTTGCTGAAATTATATTTTGACATGTCGTCTATTATCTCTTCGAAGCTTTTAAAGAAAATCATAATTTTAAAAACATTTAACTCGTTCCAAAATTTTGGGGCTTTTACTAAGTGGTAGCCAGGTTAAGGGTCAAACGAATTTAAAACTTTTACATTAATTAAAAATATCAAAGAAACATGATGAATTTCAGCAGACAAAGCGCAAAATAAAATTTTTATATGTATAAATAAGCCGATTTCGTATTCTGGATACCATAATGCAAGTGAAAGGGAATGGAATTACCATAGAAAAAAATGCAATAGAATTATTTCTTGTATTTCTTAAGCTTTATCCTTGTTGTTATCAAAGCTATCAATTAAAAGAGGGGGTCACA